>JAODUD010000026.1:6486509-6498928 GCA_026784285.1 Stomatorhinus walkeri | reverse complement strand
TGCTTAAGGCCTAAAACATAACGGACCCAATATGCCTCCCTTCCTGGGCCTACTAATGTCCAATTTTACTTCCACATGGGGTGGCGTCTGGCTGGGTGCGGGTTCAGCTAAGTTTGTGGGGGAATTCAATCATCATTTCACCCTAGTCCAGTCCAGTCTAGTCAGTGGTGGCACAGTAAAAAGACCAATTCTGCAAAAAAACAAAAAAAAAACGCTCTGAAACGGGGAAGAAGATAAAACTTTTATTCACAATCTGTTGACGCAGTACCAAAACATCCACACGATTATCATACACTGGTACAGGCTGCTGATAATAGATTTTTAGTCACTGGAGAATGATCGATTAACAGGTAAAAACATGTCTGACTGTCTAAAAGCAGTGGTTCCCAAACTTGCAGTAAGCTCTAGCCAGGTAATACAACTATAACTGATGTTTACAGTTTAAAAATAATAGCTCTGTGAGTGAGAGAGTGTGTGTGTGTGCATACGTGCGTGCATGCAAGTGTGTGTGTGTGGGCATGTATATACTTACTTGTGTGTGGACTAGATATCCACATAATGTGATTAAAATCTGTTATGTGACTTTGTGGTGACATTTGTGGTGTGTGGCATTATATCGCCATATCCTCAGGCATACTGTGTTTGTTACAGTTCTTACTATTATGTCATGGAAAATGTTGGCTGTGGCCAAAGGCTTAGATTTGGGTATAGACCAGGGGTGAGAAGTTAATTTTCCCAGAGGCCCACATGAGAAACTAGTAGTGTTGTGGGGGGCTACACCAACAGGCAGAACTCAATTCTGCTAATAATTAATTTGATTTCCTTATAAAATGCAGTAAATTGTGTGGTTTGTTTAGCTGCTACTAGTAAGAATAGGTGTTACAATTAGGCAATGAAAGCATGGAACAGACATAGTAAAAATGCCTATTATATCACTATTTGATCAACACTCACGAAATATGGATGTTTTTGCAGTATTTCAAAGACCAGCACAAAATTAACTTTATACAAAAAAATGTGCTATTGCTATTTTGCTTGTAGTTGCTTTTCCTTTTTCATTCTTTTAAACATGAGCTGATCATTTTGAGGGCTAACAGCTAACTTGCATCCCTCCTAAGTGTCTGCTCGCCAACACAATAGCAGTGTAAAAACAGTGAAGGTGCATTACTTTGCATGCATAAATGCACCCATGCAGAAACATCCATAAATTTAAAAGAAGCAGTCGCCTTCAAAATAAAGCAACACAGTTGTATTCCGTGCATGATACGTACACTTATGTCTGATTTCTTATTTCCCATTGATCTCACTCGCCAATGGCCAAATGGCCGTATGTGGCCCAGGGGCCATACAATGCCCAGATCTGGAATTAATGATAGGGATATGTCTATAGCAATACTGTGGGAGTGCCATGTGTGTTTAGGGGGATGTGGGGTCGCTGGCTGGTTTAGCCCCTGCAGTGTTAAAACCAAACCAATGCCCCTGGCCAGAGTGCAAATGAGAAATGAATAGGACATCAATATTTAGACATAAATAATATAAGTAACTTTTTAAGACATGAACATTAAGATGTACAAAATGATTGTTATAATGAGCACCACACTGAAATATCACTTTCTCGTAAATTGGCTTTATTTTGCAGTGAGAAGACTCGCCAGGCTATATTGGAGTGGAAAAAATATGATGACAAGGAAGACTATTTTTGCTTATTGGATGGTGATATGTCATTTCCTTTAAAGAATAAGTAACATATCCAAGCAGTGTTCTGTAATCACCCATTAGTTGGCATGGTGTCCAACTTAAAAACAACAATGAACTGCCTGGTTTTAATTAACACAAAGGCTTTATGAACAAATTCAAATACTAAAACAAATACTAGTTATATTTAAGGTAACTTACACATTTATGTTTTTATCTATCCCTGGTGTTCATAGAGGAGGATTCACCTGATTTCCAATATGTGGATTTGCTGTTAAATCCCGAACGTTTCACTGGATACAAAGGTGCTGAGGCATGGAAGATCTGGAATAGCATCTATGAGGAAAATTGCTTCAAGTAAGTATGATTTCATTACTGTTGTTTTAAATAGTTGGTATCTTAGTTATTTAAGTCCTCAAAGTCAAAGTCTTGTATAAATTCTTCCAGACCCTATACCGTGAACCGTCCATTAAGTCCAATGACAGCATATGCAAGTAAGTAGTAAAGTACCTCCTTTTAAATTAGCCTATTGTCTCGAGTTTTGATAAAAGGCCAGTGTTATGATGAGTTACTTTATGCCAAATGGTAATTGAAATAGATTAATTGCATAACAAAACTCACAATATACTAGTGCAATATTTAAATACCCAGATATGTTTTAGGATTATTATTCTCCACTATTCTAATGTGGAATTATACAGTATTGAATACAATGAGTAAAATTTTATATAGATGTTTAACTTCATTTTCACATCTGTTTTAGGAGAAAATGATGGTAAGTGTGTTTTGGACATTGTTTTTTTACTGTTTTGAATTAATTGTCATACTTACTTTACTCATTAACTGTACATTTTTTACTTTTCAGGAAAAGAGTTTTATAGGTGGCTTGAAGGTAAAAGGAAACCTGATAAAATCTGCAATATTAATGATCAGTCACTGGCATGTGTCTCAGATTAGGTTGGGTAATGTTTTGTATTAACGTATAATTGTATAACATTGTATAACACTACTTAGATTAATGACTAAGGAATGGCTAAGTTAATGCTGTTAAGTGCTTTGAAATTCTACCCTTAAGTACCTTAAAGGCAGAATTTTAATGACAATGAAATTTCACAGAAAAAACATTTTCTCTCTGCAGGAAAGGCATCTGCTAATTTGCTAAATAATGCCATGCATATTTTGCAGAATTGTGTGTGGAGAAGAGAGCATTTTACCGTCTTATCTCAGGCCTTCACACCAGCATCAATGTCCACTTATGTGCCAGATACTTGTTGGCTGGTGAATATAAATATAAACCTTATAATGAATTTGATTTCTAAATATATTTTTATACCCCCCTTAATTATATATTTGTCTTAATTATCTATCTGTCTGTCTATTTTCTTTTAGATAACTGGTTTGAGAAGAAGTGGGGCCACAACCTTTCAGAATTTCAGCAACGATTTGATGAAGATTTAACCAAAGGAGAAGGCCCGAAACGCCTGCGCAATCTCTATTTCATCTATCTGATTGAATTGCGCGCCTTGTCTAAAGTCCTGCCATTCTTTGAACAGCCTTCTGTCCAGTTGTACACTGGCCAACCTGAACAAGATAAACAAATAAAAAATATGCTGCTTCAGCTGCTTAGGCTTGCTAAGTAAGTATGTTGCAGAAGAGATGCAAGTACATCATTTTACTACTTTACCTAACCATTTCATTTTGCATAATGTCATTTGGTGTCACATTTCAGTGTCTTTCCCTAAGTCTGTGGGTTATAAGATTAGGTGTTATGTGCAGGCATCGGTGTGAAGAGGATGCTCTAAAGGTGCAAGATGAGTAGCGGTAACAGATTAAAACTAGTCCTGTAAACCCAGAAAACAAGACCCCAGATCAATTTGAACATGGTACCACTGCAGAACAAAACTGAACTGCTTAAGGAGAATTCAGTTGCCAATTCACCTAACCGACTTATTACACTGTTAATACAACGTAAAGTTCTTCTCTTCTCGAAACAATGCCACAAGTACATGATTTCAGTTATAATTTTTTTTAAAAAGGAATTAAAGCACAAGGGTGGGGGGGCTTTGGGTGAGGTGTGACACAGGAGGAGTCAGACTATCCAGAATGCTGTATGTCTGGATAAATTCATTGGAGAACTGATGCAAACCGCAGCCTTATGGATTTCTTTGGAGCTATCAAGTGCAATAACATGTAAGCCAAAGATTCATATACTGAGGGCAGTACTGAAGATTGTAGGCTTGTATCAGACAAACTCTTTTTATCATATGGATCTTTTTTTGTTACCTGTAGTTGTGAAACTAAAAACAGTGTTAGTCATTATAAATGATGAAATCTGTTATACAAAAAAATTTAAATAATTTTTGAATATCACACCCTCTCACTATGTTACTATTGCATGTGTGTCCATTGTAATGTCACGATATACATTACAACCCAGCAGGGCAGATTCAATTCCCCCCAAGGTCAAACTCCTTTTGGTGCCACTGATGGAAGGTTCCCTGGTATACAATTGCAATTCTATAGTTCCATGCCTGGAAAGTTGATAACTGGTTTGCTGTGTTGATGTTAAATCATTTAAGCAATTGATTATGGGGGTGGCATGTGATTCACACCTCCAACGGTAGGGGGGTGAAATCTCACTTTATCCTCGTGACCAGGGCAAGCAGTGAGAAGATGGATGTTGGGACCAATACCAGCAAAACAAATGCAGAATTTTAAAACCAGTACCTTTGCTATATAGAAAAGCAGTGTTCAATGCATTTGGGAACACTGACTCTCTGAACTCCGTAGGTCTTTTCCATTGCATTTTAATGAGGGGGCTCTATTTACCGGTGATAAAGATGAAGCTGCCAATCTAAAGGTAAAGGCATGATATTACGTTTGGTCAACACAATGTACTTCAATTTTGTGTTGTACTAATCATGTCAAGGCTCATTTTTTTCTCAGGAGGATTTTAAGAGGAAGTTTCAGAACATAACCAGGATCATGGACTGTGTGGACTGCTTAAAGTGCAGACTGTGGGGGAAGCTGCAGGTAGCTTCCCAGCCCAATGACTCAGCTTACTGACTCCTGCTTAGGAAGCCTTGGCTAGCCAGAAAGATTCCAAAATTAAAGTATTTCTACAAATGCATGTCATATTTTATATATTTTTTTTCTTTTCTAAAAATGGCACAGTGTTAATCTATTGCTGTTTAATGGATACATATCTAGGTTAAAATATTTATTTCATACCTTTCATGGTTTTTTTAAGGATAAATGAAAATTAAAGAATGGACTGTTAGTACTTATTGCAGTATAATTTAGAGGTCATCATTTCTAAATGTGATTTTACAGCTTTGAGATCTGATTTCTGATTTATATGTATTAATATTTTATTTATATAATGGTGTGACAGTGAAATTACTTTTTTTTCTGCAGACACAAGGGCTTGGTACCGCACTAAAGATTCTCTTCTCCAAGCACCAATTAGAGGCTTTGCCAAAATCAGGCAGCTCAAAGACAAATTTTCAGCTAACTCGCCAAGAAATCATTTCATTCTTTAATGCTTTTGGAAGGTAAGTTTTCTCTATGCATGGCTATGAGTAAGAAGGAGAGGAACTGTAAGACTAATACTACTAGAATGAAACAATGGACGTAAATGATTCTACAAAATGTATATATAGTACATATGTATATATAGTATATATATAGTATGTATATATAGTACATTATCTAATATGTACTCATACCATCTAGATCTGGTGACAAGTACAAAGTGTCTATTATAGTACAATAATTATCATTATTACTACCATTACCACCACCACACTATGCTGATCAACCTTTCATAACCATCTATTTATATCCCTTTCCACCAATAGCTGTATAACATTGTCTTTGTGTGTGGTTCCCACCCCACCACCCCCCCACAATGTATAATTCTTGTAGCTGTTATGTGTCGGTGTACTGCTGCTGGAACTAAATTTCCTGGAGGAACCTTCCCGAGGGATTAATAAAATACTATCTAATCTAATCTAATCTAGAAATGATGCAGGGCCTACCAACACCTTCAGTTACACAAATACAATAAAATGGTGTGAATATGACACTATTTTCAAAATGTTTGTGTGACAAATCAGGCACAGTTTCTTATGTTGCAGTTCTGTTTTACCTTTTATGGTTTTGTAGAATATATTTTAACCACTGTTGCCATCAATAACAATTATACTGAAATTCATGTGAATGCTGATAAAACAGAGTAGTATTGGTACTTTTCTGTTTTTCATTTTTCACGGGACACATGTATATGCAGATAAGAGCACGTTTTGGGGTCAGCATGTTGGGAATACAGGGTCAGCCAGCATTCAGCAGATGGGGTTAAGGGCTTTGCTATTATGTTGATTCATTGATTGTTAATGGTTTATTCTGGGTTATTCTTTTTCAGGATCTCTACCAGCATCAGAGAACTTGAGAACTTCAGGAGCATCTCTTTAGATAAAGCCATCAGTTTTTCAACTGAAGGCATAGAATAGAATCTGCAGTCCCCATGAAGAAGGCTTCATATTGCATATAAATACTTTATATTTAACTGGTGCCAACATCTGAAGAAATGCAAAATGAGAGACTGAGAAATAAATTTATATGGTTATATATGGACAAACATGTCGCTTGGTATGAGCTTCTATAGTTGTGTTGGCTTTCTTCATTTTCTCTTCTTGAAGTATTGGGTAGCATAGTGATCAGCGCCACTATTGATAAAAATATAAATCCTCAAGAATAAAGTCACAACTTTCAAGAATAGAGTTGTAATTTGTGAAAATGAAGTCATAATAATTCAAGAATAAAGTAATTTATTTTTTTTCGGAAATAAAGTCAAAGGCTGCATTCCAAAAAAAAAATCATTACTTTTGTGTGTCGCTTTCACGCTACACAATAGAACTTGGACCTCTATGCTACATACGCAAAAAGTTGGTAGCTTGAACTTGAAACACAGAATTTGAAACTACATCACCATCCAAAACAATGGAGGTTGAACAAGTGGTTTTGTTACTTATTTGTTTGTTATTGGTGGGGAGTTGAAAACAGGATACGGCCTTTCATTTATATTGTACTCATACGACCCAAGACATATTTTATTATTAATATATGACTGGCAGCTCAATCCTTCAGTTTCACACAATAAAGAATGGTGTACGTATAACGATGGCTAATGTCACTGCTGGCACTGGCAATATTACACAAATACCAATATGAGTTTTAGGGCCACTATTAATATAAAAAAAATTAGAAACGAAAATAGGAACTTTCAATTAGGGATCGGCCAATCCACATTTTTTCAGTTCCAATCCGATTCCGATATACAACTGCTGATACCGATACAGATTCTGATACAACAGCTCTTTTTTTTTTTTTACTTTATTATACTTTATATATTATTTTTTTTAAGCTAGTAAATGCCGATGTAAAGTTAGGCTACTACAAACATACATAACGTACTGTTCCACCTTGTTTGTACACCTTGTTTTAAGCGTTTTTGAGGCGTTTACAATTCAGTATGAATATCTTCAAAGCAAGTATACACAAGTGGTGAATGCTTAAAATTTTAACACAATTTTTCTCCCATTGGCGTCAGCTCAGTTATACTTTGTTGTGATGGAAGCCCCTCTTGTATCACCAGCTGCAGCAAGTTCGCAAAACAGTCCAAGTTAGCGACTCCCAAATCATCCATTGCTTTGTTTTTTGTCTCGCACAGTTGCATGTGCTTTAAGTGGGATTGTTCATTAAACACTATTCCCACCTCTAAAAACTTTATTTTACAAAGATGGCAAATCACTGTGCTACTGGTTTCAATAGAGTCTGGCTGCAGATCCACTGAGAGTCATGTCCACTGTATCTTCTATGATACATCCATTGACAGGCAGATTGCATCACAGATCCACTCTAAAGCACACATTACTGCATTATAGCAGCTGCAATTTCGTTTTAGTTCATTTAAAAATGGTTCGTAGTCATCACTTGTTTGTATGCATATACTGTATTTATAAATTACAAAGATTATTTTATTTAAAAATAGTTTGTGCTTATCACATTTGAATTATACATTTTTAAAAGTAGTTTGTACTTAACAAATTACTAATTATCAAATTACTAATTGCAAAGTAATGCGATTCTTAATAGTAAATAAAATTTAATAAAATTAAATATTATGTACTTATCAGCTGTAGTCCTTATTGTGACTGTCAATAGTGACCAGATTTTTTTCCCCTCGTAGTATTATATTGAAGCCTAAAAGGCTGCAAAATTATGCTTCTCTAACACCTTTTCTCCACATACGTTATCTTAGAATAACAGAAGTATATACATAAATAAATAAATCACTACACATAATTTGGCAAACATTTTATTTGTAGGTAGTGTATTGATGTACAAATAAATTAGAACGAATGCACAAAAAAGCAGTATAAGGAACAGAATAAATGAATGAGGAAAACAATTCGCATTATGCAAACGTGGCATGAAGTTTAAGACCTATCCCATTAACACAATTACAGAGGAAGGTTTCCATGTCCTCCCTATTATGAAAAATAAATATAAATGGGTCATTTCTGTTGCCACTTTGACCCTCCAGGACCTCCCTGAGTTCTCCCTGTTGATCCTCAGCCTCCATCTGGAGAACAGAAAGTTCTGTCACCTTTCCAGGGAAGGGGGAGTGATTCTTGCTAATCCAGCACACGGCACAGCAGAGGTCCGTTACGATGTGCAACTACTATGACACTGGAAGTGAATATCAGGGATCGAATAAGTTAATCAGGTGCAGCTGGTGGTCAACAGGAAAACCACCTAAGAAAAACAAGGGACGGACACACACCCCACAAACACCACTATTACACTTTGTAGAGCAGTCAGTCACAGCTTGCTCACCAGGTCTCACAACAGCCGGAGTGCTCACCCTCAAGAGAGGCTCCAAGTTCACTTTCAGCAGATGTGAAGCTTCCTCAGTCCAAAAGGAAAACCTCTGTCCATGTCTGAGTAGTACTAGTACTACTTACATTTAGATATTGAAACATTAAGTCTTGGTAGTGTATCATCAATGGTGTCATTAATACCCATACAATGGTAACTCAGAACTAGAATTTCATCCGTTCAGAACTCGAATCCTAAAAAGTTCGAGTTATGATTGAATTTTCCCCATAAGAAATAATGGAAAACCGATTAATTGGTTCCCAGCCACCAAAAAAATGACACCTAAATTGAAATGTGTTTTTTAGCATTTAAATACAAAATGAACCAGATAAAACAAGAAGAGCATATACTGTACTAAACACATCTAAGCACATTTATCAAAACAGTAATTTGTAAAGTAAGAAAATAAATGTATCCAAATAATATGTAAAGTTAGAAAAAACTATGTGTCCTGCCCCGTGTGTGCCCTGCCCCCTCGTTAACCCCGTGTGGAATCCCCGTGTGATCAGCTGTTTTCTGGTTGTTGTCATTAGTCCTCTGTATTTAGTCCGCGTTTCAGTTTGTTTCCCCAGTTCTGTCATTGTATTGTCCATCTACGTTTTGCCTGCCTTATCTGTAATTAAACCTCGTATTCCCCGATACCCTGACATCTGCGCCTTTGTCTCCGTTCCGTCCCCGCTCGGCATGACAATATTATGATAATTAAATGTATTAATGGTTTATTATTAAAATAATGAATAAGAAAATTTTAATGTACGTACTTTATTATATAATTTTTACTGTTATTGCGGAGCCAGCCGAGTGTGGCAGCAGACTCATCGGGCCCTCTCCAAACATGCATCAAGCAGAAGACTCAGGCGGACAAATGCAGACGGCTGGCGCCTCCCTACCAGACCTGCTGGTAGGCCAGCAGCTCTGGTTGTCTACCCGCAACCTTAAGATGCCTTCCTGCCGTAAGTTGTCTGCCCGATTCATCGGATCTTTCCGAATCCTGCAGAGGGTGAGTCCGGATTCCTTCCAGCTACCTCTGCCCAAAGTATACTGCATATGCCAAACCTTTAATCTGTCTCTCCTCAAGCTGGTCCGTTACAGTCCGGCTCACCGGTTCCACCACCCCCAGATGTGCAGGATGGCTCTCCCACCTACCAGGTCCGAGCCCTCCTGGATTCCAGATGTCGAGCTGGTGGTTTGCAACATGTGGCGGACTGGGAGGACTTCGGCCCCGAAGAGCAGTTGTGGGTTCCGAGGGCCGACATCTTGGATTCCAACTTAGTGGCCGACTTCCACAGTTTACATGGAACCCCGTGGGCAGCCGTGATGCCTTTCTCATCTTCCGGGAGGCAGCTGTCGGGGGGATACAGTTCATGTTTGGTGGGCGGTCATCAAGCTTATTCCTGACTCACTGCAGAATGGACGGGTTCTTGTTATCTCACTTTGGTTCTCCCAGGTCTGAAACATACATTTTCATACCCAGAACATGGGAGACTTATTCATGCTATAACCAAGATTGAGTGGTTTTGGATGACAACCTTTCTTGCCTATGGGACATATGAAGCAGTCTATGAGCTCATTTATATGCCAGTATCCCTGGAAAAGCTGATGAATTAAACCTAACCAGTTTGACTGAGGTTTCAGCTGAAATGGTTGGTATTTGAACTCTTCAAAATCAAATGGCTCTGGATTACCTATTAGCAGCATAAGCAAGTACTGGTGTTAAAATTGGGTTGTAATGCTGTACCTGTCTTCTAGAATCTACATAGTTCTTAACATATAGATTATGAAAATATGGAAAGAGGGTGCTAAGAATCATGATTGTAATATAATATAATTTTGACACCTTTGCATGGCTTGTGTCCTGTTTTGGAAATTGGGTGCCTGATTCATCACTGCAGATATTATTATTATGTTTCTTCTCTTTTTATGTTGCTTCTGCCTTTGTGTCTCTGAGGGTAATATGCACTGTGAATACACAACCTAATCTTACTTTTCATAGAATATATGTTGTTCTTTTTTTTTTTATTAATCTGACTAAAAGGGGTATCTTGATACTGCACTATTGTCAGTGTTATTGTATTTAATTTCTTGTGCTATTCAACTTCCTGAACAAACTCATGACAATGACTGCAGTGTCTATACGATAATAATGAGTTCTGAAAAAAACTTATTTTTTTTAATATTATATTTAATATTAACAAAGGTTCAAGCCTAATACATGAACACAAACATGTCTTCTTTGCTTGTTAAGTTCTCGAGGGACCACAAATACTGTGTTTTGCACAGGTAACGGTGATTTTAAGTCTCTGCCTTATCAACTTTTTATGTCATTTTTAACATTTTGTGGTGAATACAGAGTGCTATCTAATTTTATAATTGGAGACACCACCAGTCAAGCGGAAGTATCACTCTGTACAAACTTTGTAATAAGAACAAATAGGAACATGGTTTTGTGGTTACATATTCATAGGATACATTACATCCATACATATAACACAATATATTGAATATTATATATATATATACATACACACACACACACACATATATACATATGTATATATTCTCCAGTAACTTTACTGTACTTTTACTTTGAAATCTTTTCCGCTAGTTATGGTCGTGCCTGTGGGTGTGTCGTGTACTGGGCGTGTCATGTAGTGGTCCTGTGTCTTGCACGACCCAGCTACATCTATTTGTTGCGCCTAGGGCAAGTGTTCACTGGTGTCTCGTTCCTCAAAAAAACCAAGTGCACTTTATCCACACTTTGGCAAATGCTGCATAGAATCGGTCGTTGTCCAAGTGTGTAGACCACAATGCACAGCATCAACGACAAACGTTTACATCGAACACGAGGAAGACTGCTGCCTTATCTGAGCCAACATGCCTCCAAAGAAGTGTGAAAAGTTGTATAACGAATGTTTACTTATTCCTAGAATACAGTGAATAACAACCCCAAACACAATCAAGACATATTACTGCGTGGATGTAGTGTATCTCCTCTTGTTTAGAAGTCCCCGTGTACTTTGCGACATACGTCAAAATGCGTCACCACAGAGTGCGGAGTCTGCAGCGCTACCGGAAGTTAACGTTTTAGGCAAGAAAAATGAAACGTTTAATAACCATGGTTAGGGAGGCGTTGTAATATGGTTGTCATTGGACGAGTACGGAGTCCTTTTTAAATCCCATGAGCAGTGGTATGTTGAACGGGTAGCAACGGAAATGTTTTACGAAAGGAAATGAATTGATAAGATACATGTTAAACATTTGGCAAGAACTCGAAACCTTCCATTTCAGTATTCAAGGGTTAGAAATCTGCTTTGTAAGGGAGAACTAGAAGTGCTGTGCAAATGGGATATCACCGATTCATTCGTTTATGTTTCTTTTAATATATACTGTAATACTACAATACTAATCTTTGTAGTATGGCGTGGTACGTGTGTTTGGTTTTATCTTTGGGGCTGCATCTGAAGCCTTGCACTACAGTAAATGCTTCAAAATTGAAAGAGCTCACGAGAGAGAGTTTCCTGCGTATAATGCAATCAGGGAAGACATCCTTCGTTTACTTTGGTAACCACGGTAAGTAATCCAAACCGTACTACATTTAATTTCAATTTCATTGTTATGACATTTATTGAAGTGCTTGTTTTTATGTTCAGTACGGCTGGCGGGGTGAAATTAAGAAATATTAAATAAAAATTATTAAAAGAAATGTGTAACTAAATTAACTAAATATGTGATCAATAATCAAACTGAATAGCACCACACTGCTAAATGAAATGAAGATGCTC
>JAODUD010000026.1:6433389-6471129 GCA_026784285.1 Stomatorhinus walkeri | reverse complement strand
AATTAGTATTTTACAGCAGTATATACCTAGAAAGACTGACTGGGTCAATTGACCCAGTCAGTCTTTCTAGTGTTAACTAACACAATGTGTGTAACGTTTCACTTCTGTCACTCAATTCCATAATGGATGGTGTATAATGTTTAAATATTTTGTATTCCCGCCTTTTCCAGGAAGATTTATGTTTGAAGAAGCAGCAAGAGTTCTGAGGGGTGAAACTACACTCGGACTTTTTGTAGACCACCAGGCAGAGAAATGGTACCTATTGGAAATGACTTGTCTGTTTGCAGTGCACTTAGTGTCTGGGTTTGTTTCATTTAAGTTGAAAAATACTCTGTTTTTTCTGTGGAATGTTTATTAATGGCCTTATGAATTAAAGTTTCTTTCATAATACTTCCTTAAGATGCCTGGAGAAATTCTGTCAAATAAGTTTGTTTTCTCATGTTGATCTGATGGTTCTGTGGAATAATGCATGAAATAAAGTCCACAGTTGAATAATGATAATTTTGCCTGCTTTGCAACTGTTTTGTGTGGGATTATTTCATGTGTAACCTTATTGTTTTCAGGGCCCAAAATTATGGTGTTCAGCTCCCAGCCCTGTTTGTCTGCAGAGGTCTTGATGTCCCTATGGAGACCTATTCCCTTCATCTTTCCAGTACCAAAGAGTTGGTAGCAGACATCCAGAGAGCTCTACATGGGAGTTTTGTAAGTCTTTTGATGTGCCGAACTGATGTACCAACATCACCCGGAACATTTTTAATGTTTGCTTATTTTATTTACCTGGGCAATGTCTGTCATATTGGTAAAATTACTGCTCATTTATTTTTTTAAATGGAAGTGTAAAGAGACATATTTATTGGTTCATTTTTGCTAAATAACAAAGAAAATTCACCTAAAATCAAAGTAATGATAATCATTTACAATCTGAACTTCTTGCTTGCATAATTAGCTTTAATGGTATCTGAAAGGATAGGTTTCTGTACACTTAGTTACATAATTACATATAAAATGCATATATGCTGAATCCTTACAAAATTCTTGAGACGAAATTTTACTTGGATATTAAAGCTGTATATACAAATTAATATTCTAATCAGAATATTATTGTACATAATACCCTTAGGAAAGAGCAGAACATGTTCTTTTTAAGAACTAGCTGCTTATTTGCATTTCTTGTTTTTATGCTATGGATATGTTCAGTGTGTATTTAAATGCCCCATTCATAAAATGCAAGTATTTGCTTAGGTGAGCTGGAGTGGGAGTTTTCAGCCATGTGTGTTTCCCTTCACTCATTTGGCATCTATTAATCTGTGTTTTCATATGAACTGTAACTTTTTTTTTAACTATTACAGCAATATTGACAATATCTCATTGGAAAGCTTAAAAAGGCTACTTTTTACGGTGTGTGAACTTGACCGGTGGTTTTGCTACACAAGGTGTAGAAAAAGTGCTGTATCTCAGAGGGAATTTTTTATAATATGTAATTCATATGTCAAGTTTAATCAAAATCAGAAATGGAGATTTGAATTAAATGGAGACTTGTTAAAAATGTAATGCCCCATATATACAGTGGGGTCCAAAAGACTAAAACCACATGAGAAATCTTTTATATTTTAATGTAAACTGGGAAATAATTAGAAAGTTTTTGATACCTGTATTCCTCGAGTGCCGTGCTGGTGCTAGTGTCAATGCTGACAGGGAGCTGGTTTTTATTCTGGTTAAAAATGTATAACAGATGACGAGTACCCACAGGACGACTGGCATGTAATATTTCTGAGTTCATTAAAGAATGTTTCTCACAGAGAATGCTTAGGCTAATACTAACTTAAGCTTTGGTTCCTACGTTAGTTGAATTTTGCTGTGTAGACTTTGCAGTTGTACAGAATTGTAGAAATTTGTTAATAATTTGCTCTGTACTACAAATGCAGCCTGCTTCCTCCAGCTCTTCTTTAATTTCTGCATGTTCTCAGCAAATGCAAATAAAACATCAAACACACAACTGAAAGAATGCCTCTAAGTGGCAGCAAAAGAATGGGTGAAAGCAGATGACATTTGACCTTGTGAATCTTCAACTGCTGGTCTCTTGTCACACAAGTCAAGCAGCTAGATGATCAGGCCTCCATTCAATGAAAAGTCCTCAACCAGTCTTTGAGCCAAGATGTTAGGCTGAGTTGTATTAAATGCAGATGAGAAATCATAGAATAAAATTTTGATGTTTTGATGCCTCAAGATGTGAATAGACAAGGTTCAACAGAGTTAAAACAGAATCATCGGCCCCCCTGCTGGGCTGATAATTTCAGGGAGTCTAGTAACTGATGTGTATGAGTGACTATATATTTTTGATTATCCTTCCTAAGCATTTTTTTTTACCTGTGAAGTTAAATGTGCTATGTGGCAGTAATGGTTAGGCTCAGTCGGTTTAGGGGTTTTAGGAAGAAGGATAATAGTTGATGTTTTCTATAAAAGCAGCACAATGTGCTGATCCAAAGAGGACTAAATGATATAAAGATTGGGAGACAGTTGTTAACCACAAAATTGCATGCATTACCACAAATGCTATCTAGGCCAGGGTTCCTGTTTGTATTCTAGATAGTGTAAAAACATCTGCCTGCTCATATTATGGGTTGCTGTCAGATCAGACTTAGTTTGTTCAACATCTTCTTCAAAATGAGAAAAGAATACATTTAATTGACTAACCATGTTCCACCCCTCTCCCCCTTCAAGAGCTGTGTGGAGGCTTCCCTGCCTCTGCCTTTGTGAAGGGCGCTGGTCATGACTTTAATGCTTTGCCATGGTTCCCTGAAACCACACACCAATACCCATTGGTATACCCATTTATGGCAACAGTATTCCCCAGTGGCCATGGACTCTTTCAGCAGGATGATGCGCCCTACTAAACTGTAAAAATTGCCCAGTAATAATTTGAGTGACATGAAAAAGAGTTTGACTTAGCCTCCGGATCCCCAGATCTTAATCCAATCAAGCATCTGTGGGACGTGCTGGACAAACAATCTCTTACCTGCAGAGCAAGTTGGGCTATGTATAAAGAGCATTTCCCCATGGGAATCAATGACGTATCAATGATTAAACTGTTAATTTTGTATCTTTTACAACATTTTGGAACAAAAAGAAAAAAAGGTTAATATTGAAGGAACTCCTTGTTGAAGGAGTCGGAGTTGCTCTTCAGTAACATGAGGAGGTGGAGCTGGGCTACATCTATACATTTAAACTCTGCCTGGTACATCTCGGTGGTGGCAGACTTGCTCCAAATTCATGTGTATTCACTGTCCTGGGGAAACACAAGTTAAAGTGAGCTATTTGTTGGCTATTGAAGAATTTGGCAACAGATCATTGATGGCACTGGAGAGTGCCATTTTTAGCTGCACTTTTTGAAATTAAAGTCTATACTGGAGATCTCTCCTCTATTTTACTTTTACAGCCTGAACTTACTGTGGAGAGCCTGCCCCTGTACCTTGACGTCAAGAAACCTCTGTTGTTACTCTTCATGGGAGATGATGAGAAAATAAATAAGGATCAAGGAGTGCTGGAAAACAAAGATGTCAGAGCAGACCTGCACAGCCTCATTGGTTCAAAACAGTTAGACTCCTACAAGCTTTGCTGGATACACTTGTGAGTATGTGGAAAATAAATATACAGTGGCAAAAGTATTCAACCCCCCCCCCCCTTGAAAGTTCTCATAATTTTATTCATGATAAAAGATTTGTACACATATTTGTCCATTCGGTATTTTTATTGTGAACTCATATGGTGTAATAATACATTTTCAAAGTCAAAATAAACCATTTTCTGTAGATATTTAACTGAAGAATCAAAACTCAGAATTTAGTGCTCGAAGAACTCTTTTGTTGCAATAATAGCCTTAATTCTTTTGGGGTAAGTATGTACCAGTTTTACACATTGTTCAGAAGTGATTCCTCCCCATTTTTCTTGGCAGTATTTATAGAGATCCTCTACGTTGGTGGGACATCACCTGTGAACAGCAGATTTCAAATAGTGCTGCAGATGATTTAGATCAGGCCTTTAACTTGGTCGTTTCACAGCATTCATCTTTCTGTTTTTGAGTCATTCCAGCATCACCTTATGTTTCTTGTCATTGTCATGGTGAAAAATTCATCTTCTCTCAGCTTTACACCACACATGCCTCTTTGAAGTCTGGCAAAAAATCTATTTTGGTTTCATCTGACCAGAAAACCTCCCACATCTTAACTGGGTCCTTCTCATGCTTTGTAGCAAATGTCATACATGATTTTTTTGTGGATCTTGAGGAACGGCTGCTTGCTACCCTGCCATAGCACCAGGGTTGAATACTTATGCGAATAGCACATATCATGTTTTCATTTCTTTTTTATCTTTTTCATGTTAGTAGACAGCTGACCTATTTTGGCATTTGAAAATATAATTTAACAAAACAGTTCTCAACATAAATTTTGTAAAATTGTGAGTATATGTTTTATACTCCAGACAATCCTCATGACTTTCAAAGGGGTTGAATACTTTTGCAAGCCGCTGTACAAAGTAATTTGTGATGGTCAACTGCATTGTGAGGATTGAGTTTAGTTGTTTTGCTTGTGAGCATGAGTTAGACTGTTTTCTGCTTCCTAAGATGATTTTTTTGCTGCCTGAGAACTGGATGGAAATGTCTTTTTATATAATGTCATCAAAATATTAAATCTAAGTATCTAAATATAAGCAATATCTTCATTTAAAATAACTGATATAACTTTTATCTGAAAATCTTAATGACAATAATAAATTGATCTAACTGGACTGAAAGGTATGACCTGACTTTTTCTCCCTTGTATTGATTTAAATAGTTTTATAAGTATATCTGAAATATCTCTACGAATAACTTTCAACTTTCAAATTTGATTGTGTCCTCAGCCTGTAACTGCTACGTTTTGTAGCAGTTTCTTTGTTTTTTTAGTTTCCATTCTGTTAGTTAAAATTAAAGATAATTAAACATTGATTTACTACTGCGATTTGCTAAGTGTGAGGTTATAGAAAATTAACAAACACCCTTCAGATCTGAGAATTAAACAGTGCCGTGATATAAACTAGGCCCCTCTGAAATCCTCATATTTGGTAAAATTTCATTTAGCATATTTTATATGGTAAATTGGAGGTGCACATTTTAAATGTGTACATCCAGAATCCAGATAAAGATAATATACTTTTGTTTCTCTGGTTGGGGAGTGGGTACGGATGGGAGGGGGGTGGTGAGGAAAGTAATGCCTGCTTTTCTATGCATTCCAGAGGTCGGACTCCAGTTGGGAGAGCTGTGCTGCAGTCATACCTTGGGTATGTACCCCAGCTGCCTGCCCTGGTGCTGTCCCACCTGGGCTCAGGGATTGAGGTGTTTCTCTATCCTCCTGAGGCACCTCTAATGTCTGACACTGTTCTACAGTGGCTAGACAGAATAGAACGCCAGGAAGAACAGCCAACAGGTAAGCGCTACCAGGTTCACGTCTTAGAAGTGCATATAATGCACTCTATGCAATTGAAGGCACACTTCTAATGCTGAGATCATGGCCCAAAAATTTCTATCAAGGGTACATAATATACGGTTGTGGTCAGAAGTTTACATACACTCATCACAAGCATGAATGTCATATTAGTTTTTGGCTTTAAGTGATTTATTTGGACCATTTTTTTCCAAGGTGGAATGATTATACAGCATACATCTTCAATGATTTTTAAAAACAAGAATTGGGTGCACAAGTTTGAATTTATTTTGGGTTTTCTGCAATCAAACAGCAAACAAATTTATTTTTGTATAGCGCATTATCACAACATTACATCATCTCAAAGCGCTTTACAGCATCCCCACCCAAAGCACCCAGTGAGTAAGTCATAGGCGACAGTAGCAAGGAAAAACTCACAAGAAACCTTGGGAGGGACCAGACTCAAAGGCGGAGCCCATCCTCCAGGGGCCGGCAGGGAGAGTCAAATCGGAGAGATGGCTAAGTGCCATGTCATACCGTCCGAACAATAAAATTTGAGAGACAAATGGGGAGCAGTGGGGAGATGACAAGCCAGTGCGAACGCTCCCTCCAATCGCCTGGCAACCAGAAGACAATCCACACACGGTCAGAGTTGTATATGCAGGCTCAAGTATAAACATACATGCACCTCAATCTTTTAATAAGTGGTGCTAGAATGTCTTTTAACTTGACAAAGCCAGGGCCTATTAACTTCTCGTTAATTATTTCAGGATGTTCCTGTTACATTTCTCATTACCCTTGCCTTGCAGGATTCATTTTGGATAAAAATTGGGGACCCCCAGTGTCTTTCTACAACTTCTTGTCTATTATGGATCAGCAGTTGCCTGGTTACGCTGCTCAGAGAACTCCTGAATCGAAGAAGAGGAGGATGGAGGCAGACCACAGAGATACGCAGTCTAGTCACACTGAACAAGGAACATGTAATATTAAACACTGGCCACAGCAACCCTCTTCACCTCATCAACACTATGAACTATGAGACTTAGCTGGCCTGTTTCTGGACTAGAACAATACAACAGTGTCAGTTTTTAAATAGCAGTGTTTGCCTGGATTCTGCTGACCGAATTCCTTCAGCTTTGAGAATCTATTGTTTTCACTTAGCCTCTCTGCTATGCGAATTATTTAATTCCAGTTCATTTCACTTTGTATTTTTGCCCATGACAGCTGCATGTTTTAAATTTGGAGCCATTTGTCCACATTTATTGTAGGTTATTGCATCACTGAAAATCAAACTATGTTGACCATGTGAAATTGATTGAAATTGCTTCCCCAGCCCCACGTCCCATAAACTCTGGAATAGGCCAATGCTCTTGTTGGAAGTGGAGGGAATGTCAGCCACAAACTGCTAGCTAGGGATATAGCACCATTCATCAGGCTTGGTCATCAGGTCAGCAGTGTACTCTCACTGGGCAGAGGCCCCGTTCTGACAGTGATGACCCCCCCCACCAGGACAGTATCACTCACAGAAGAATAGCAGTGGCGTGTTATTAAGCCCACATACACTCCCATACCTAAATGAAGTATGTTTCATACTTCTGGTTGTATCCAAATATTACTTAACATCAAATATCAATTTAAAAATGATGACTGAATATTGTAATAGGCAAGCTGGTATTCTTAACATCGTAGGTGTAATGAATACCATCCACTGAGCCATTGTAGGAAACCTTTTGGGCAGCCAAAGATATCAATGCATTTAAGTCTCTCATATTTAATGTGATTTTACACATTAAAGCATAAACCTATAATTATTTTATAGACGGGTGTACTTTTGGTGTTTGGTAAATCAGTATTATTGGTTAAGTTATACAACGCCATATCCAAAAAAGTTAGGATGTTATGTAAAATATATATAACAGAATGCAATGATTTACAAATCATACAACCCATATTAAATTGAAAATAAAACAAAGATAAATCAAATGTTATTGTTTTATGACAAATTTGTGCTCATTTTCATTAAAGTGGTACATTAAATTGGCCACACAAATTATTTTAAGGTTGCGATGAAATGCTAAATCAAGCTCACAAAACCCCCTGGCTTGTTGATGCATGACAGTAAGGTAAGTGATCCGATACATATCATGACAAGGCATGAGGTTAGCAAGTGATCACCAACAAAAACGTCATGTTTGGCAAGTAATACACACAAGGCATAAGTATATGTTTTGTGCTCTTTAATTTTAACAGCTTTGAAAGATTAGTACAGCAAATTGACGAATTGTAATGTTCTTTCCTTGCATTGTAACAAGCTGAGAGTGAGGGTACACATAAAAAATTATTTATATGATGTATGCAGTTCCAAGCAAGCATCGCATGAGGGCCGGTATCAAGAAAATACAAAAACACAAAATCTCATCATGAAATAAACAATAAATGTTGGAACCATTGGCACATATTCTGGGATTACTCACTTATTAGAGCTTTTCGGTTGAAGATACATAAAATTCTGGAAGATATCTTTTGACGAAAATACCATTTCCATTCTCTACTTTCATTTGAGGAAATGCCAGCTCCCTACCAGTGCACTTTAATAGATACAGTCAAACCTCGGATCGTGATTGACTTGGTTTGCGAGTGTTTTGCCAGACAAGCAAAATTTTAAAATAAATTTTGACTTGATAAACGAGTGAGGTCTTGCAATACGAGTATTACGTATACGCTTTGTCTGCCTAGCATTACGTGATCATAACTGAGCCGACGGTTCTTCTCTCTCGCTGCGGTATTGTGGGTTTCCGAAGCTTGGTCTCATTCAGTGTGCCTCACTCATAGTCAAAATATAGTAGAAAAGCACCACCCGAATAAGGGTATAACTGCGAGCGATGAATCTGTTTAATGACAATGCAATGTCCACATTTCCACGAAATCAAAAAGGAGACAAAAGGAGCCGTCATTGGATAGCTTCCTTAATTGGTAAAGTTACACAAACAGTAACAGATTCCAGTGAGCTAACAGATAGCACTAATTTTGTTAGTTATAGTGAAAGTCATCCTACAAAATAACCCTCCTCTTCTCCTCTCTCTCATCGCCCTCACATCATCCATGACTCTTTTCAAAGGTAAAGTGCAGGTTAATTTGTTTTATGTACTTTATATTTTGTATTAATTTTTATATGAATAGTTTTGGGTTGTGGAACGAATCATCTGAGTTTCCATTTTTTCTAATGGGAAAATACGCTTTGATATATGAGTGCAATGGATTACGAGTACGTTTCCGGAACGAATTATGGTCGCAACCCGAGGTTTTACTGTATTTAATATACTGGCATCTGCTGGAAAGAAAAATATTACAAAACACTGGCTACTTCAGGATCCCCCACAATAACAGAATGGATAGATATTGTCAATGAAATACACATAATGGAAAAGCTACCTTCTTATTCCATCTACAAACACAAAACTTAATTAAATCATGGTCTAATTGGGATCAATGTCTATGAAATTTACAAAGACATCCAACAGAATTAATGATCTGATTTAGGACTTCAACAATTTATCTATAAACAGTTGTTTAGCTATAATCTATATGACATAAATGACAACACAACTATTTTTCTCTCCGCACATTTCCTTCTTCCCATTTTTTCCCCATGTATGTCCCTTCATGTAAAATAGTTTACATGAACAGGACGCAATAGATAAGCGAAACAGAACAATTTTATTGTATACTGCTCTATGGCGAAAAACCTTGATTATTCATGTATAATCATTGGTGTATTGTCCTGTTTAAAGAATAAATTAAGAAAAAGAAAAAGGAATAAACAATGACCAGCACTCTCCATTATCAGTAATTTAATTTAACCTGAATATGAGGGGAAAAAATCGTTTAAGAGGACAGAGTCCAGACAGTTACCCAGCTATAGACTGAGCCAGCAGGAAAGGTGCAGAACCTGAGAATCAGACAAACACTGGACTGGAACCAGTGTCACAGCTGAACTTCTTTGATCCAGGCAATTCTTGAATAACTCTGAAAGTCCTATGGGAGCAGGGAACCGACATTAGAGAGAGCCATACACAGACAGTACACTAATTTAACCACTGAGAAAGCTTGGGGTTCATGTCAACAAAAGCGAGAATATTTATTTATTTGTTTGTTTGTTTGTTTACATTGGGTGCTAAGGTCATATGTAACCACAAGGATGAATGTTGAATTAGTAAATATTATTTCTTTCCCCAGAAGTATATGCAATTAGCTGGCAATTATTTTGTAATTAAACAGAATATCCTAGTTCTCTTAGACATTGAGTTTCATCTTCACTCAAACTAGAGTTGGAATGTACACCAAGAATGTAAAATATGTAATACACCTTATGTGTAGTTTAATTAGAGAGTAATCCATATATGCAAAACATTTGCCTCTACAAGAAAAAAACTGGATTTATTAAAGAATTAACAATAATGGAAAATACTGCAGGGATATAATACATAGAATAAGCATAACAAGAAAGGAACTTCAGAATCTTGTGAGAGAAGGTTTCAATAAATAAGGAAAACAGATTACCTGCTGCACATATTCTCCAGAGGGGGCTGTCGTGTTTATAGAAAGCTCTGCCACATATGGGGGTAAGACTGCACTCCACTTTCTGCAGGACATGCTGGAGAGCTGTACTCAGTTTTTGAAGTATTTCTTGGCTTGTCAAGGGAGTAGGATCAGAATGCATGCTTAGAGACAGGGAGAGAGCAGCATATTGTTGGGTGCTAGACTGCAAAGCTCGGCACTCAATGTAGCCGCCGGGCAGGTCCACCGTTTTGTGACAGGAAATCCTTTGCCTTGGCTGGTCAGAAGTGGCAATGATGTGGAACTCGACAGCAGCATGTCTGGGAAGGCAGGGTACTACAGCTGCCACCAAGAGTGCACTCCACTCTTCCATTGCACCATATGAGTCCTGCTGAAGCAGGAAAAAAAAATTCACAAAGACTCTGCAGTGCCTTTTGAACTGTCCTTGCGGAAGTTGCATAACTTATGTTCATGGTATAGTGGTACCTCAGTTCTCAAATTCATTAGAACTCAAATTTCTTAAAAGTCGAACCAACCAGTTCGAAAAAAAAAAATTACCTAGAGCTCAATCTGAATCTCAAAAGTCGAACCGTGAATGCCGACCTAAGATAACTTGTACACGCGGGGGAAATGAGTCATGTGGCATGTCTCTCAGTGGAAACAAAGGGTAAAGCTTCAGTCTCAGCCTCGCATTGGCGTTGATAGCATCATACATGTTTACACTAACTGAATACATATATTTAGACAGTACAGCAGACGTTGGTTATTGCATGTCTTTTAATAACTGCTAATCTGTATGACAACAGACACTGCTTGCCATCTTACCTCAGCGTGTGAAACTTCCAGCTTCTTGTCCCAGACATGTTTAACAACTGGGAGGTAACTCTTGTGATTGACATAACAGTGGACCTGAAGCACATGACAAAGACCAAGCCTGCTGTCTATGGCTTCCAGGACCTTCAGAACATGATGAAGAGCAAGTGATGCCTGAAGAGATGGTCCACCGTCCACCAGCTGCATTCTGCAGGGAACTAGGGCAATCTGTCCTGCACAGAACACAGCATCGTCCACCTAGCCAATGCGAAAGACAAAAATCACAATTAACATATTTATCCTTCATCAATTCAATGCTGCATTATGCTTCAACAGAGTGAATCATAATTCTCTTTTTACTAATAATAATTATATTTTTGATTACAAATGGTTGATTACAAAAGGTGTTTTATACCTATGCAGCATTCATGCTGAGTAACTATGTACATATTGGGTTAATGCAACTGAGGTGAAATAATGCAATTAGTTTTTTATGAAATTGATATATTCATTATGGATGTTACTGGTCAGGTGTAATAAATTTGGAAAATATAGCAAACTATTTTAGGTAATTTAGGACCTGAAGATCACTTAAAACAATAGCTATCATTATAAGGCTAGAGGAGTTGTTCATTCAGAGAAGCCTTTCTACATAACACTGTTGTGCTGAGCAACATCTGGTGGACATTTTGTGTCAATAGCCCACTTAGAAATCCCCGTACTGATAAAAATGCTGATGTGTCAAATACTTATTTTCCCCGCTGTATATCTAATTAGTACCATGACTAATATTTTCCATTACTTATCAGTAAGAACTGTAACAAATACACTAATGGTAACATGCAGCCCTGGAAGGGCCATGGGCAGTTTTCTGTGGCCTGTAAGAAGATACGTAAAACATATTTTGAGTTACTGCTCTAACGGGATCAAAATGTCTGAAACTAACCCTTTTTCATGTATATCACTACACACTGCTGCTTTGATTTTAGGGCAGTCTGTCTCAAAATTTGATCACCTGTTTGTTACCCATTCAATGTGTGAGCAAAGTTTGTAAAACTCTGAACAGCTGACATCTCCTTCCTTTGCTGCTGTACAGCACTGCTACATTGTTTTTGGGGGAATATGTCTGAAAATAAAACCTGATATAGATTTTCATCTCTATAGTCTTTTTGTAAATCAGTAGAGAGATCCATCAAATGCCTCTTGACATTCACAAGGTCAAATGTCATCTGCTTCCACCCATTCCTTTGCTGCCACTAAGCAATATTGATTTTGGGGCAATTTGTCTCAAAGTTTTACCAGTTGCAGTTGCAATCTGCAATGTTTGAAAATAATCTGCTGAATTGTTTTTGAGCTGTTGGTTCACATACCAAAGTATCTGTGGTGGCGGTGACAGACCAGTGCTAAAGCCATATTCATTCCCTGAAGGCCAGGGAATACAATGGATAATATTTATATGATATTCATTTTTTAAGTCCAGATCTGCACGCACAAACCAATCCCCATGAGTGTTTTACCTTGACAGCCTGACTGTAGGGCCCAATGTTTGCGGGTGCCCAGTGGGACAGACTCTGAACATGCAAACAATGTTTGCAATCTGAAGCACCTTCAGGAATCAGCCCAACAGAGTGATGCAGCAGGCAGTCCATCTGAATCAGTCGTTTGCCAGGAAGGAACGTCTCAAGACATACTCTAAGGAAATGAAAACAAGGCAGTATAACGTGATAATATTTCATGTCTTATATTTCTCCTTCAAGATCTTATGATAATGATCTTTCCATGAAGGCAATTGCTTTCATTAAAATATCAGGTAGTTCAGTATAACGTACAGCATAAAAACAACTGACATTTGATAATATGTTTAATGGATGTCACTCAAATTCAAACAATTAAATCTTGACCTTGAAAGCATTACAAAGCAAAGGTACCTGGCAGGAGGATCGTGCTCAAAGAAGGCCTGGTACACTGAATTTACTGCTGCAAAGTCCGCCATCCTCCTCAAGTACAAATGCACTAGGACAATATCTTTAAATACGCTTCCATTTTTTTTCAATTCACCTGCAAACAGTTTATCAATGACCAAAGGTAACTGCATAGCAAACCATTAGATGCTAACAATTTTTTCAAAATATATATCTGCATAATGTGCATGGTTCTCATCATTTGCTCTAAAGATAATTTCTCAAATATGGGCAATTTTCCATACACACCATTTTACCTAGAATTATAGCAATCATAAGGATTTAGATAGTTTTAAAATGCTTAGCCTTAACTAGAAAGGGGATCTATCAGAACAAAGGCATTGTATTACCCACACAGGTACATTATCCGCTCCGCCCATGTAATTTGTACTCATCCCGCGCTCACCAACCTGTACAAAAGTATGGGATGGATCAACAGAACATGTGAAAACCAATAAATGTGTTTTTACAGGAATGCTCCAAGTCCTAGTTTTTATATGTGAGTGAGGCTACATCCACACATTTTCATATCACTCACAAAAGTATTTCAATCCACACTAAAACAAGTGAGCGTATATATGATGTAGCTATTAGTTTAAATTGGGCATGCGTGCATTGACACAAGTACAGTAAATTAATTACCTTTTACACAAGTATGCAGCAGTCACACTGTGTAACATGCTATTTGACAGGCAGTGACAGTGCTATTGAATGCATGTCATCCATACTCACTATACTAGAATACTGTTCACTTCCTTGTAGGGTAACTAAGTAACCGATCAGACAATGAGAGCTTGTGAGTAGCAGGATCAAATGAGGGAAGGACCATGTTACGAGTAAGGACCAATTAGGGTACTTTTAGATTTTGCATTTTCATGCCTGCTGTCACTAAACACTGTTTTGGTGCACAATTTGTGTCAAAAAATGAACAGGTTCCGAACTTCACATTCATACAATGAACACTCTAAGTCTGAAAAAGATCTGTCAAATACTTTTTGAGTTATCACGCTAACAGGATCACATATTTGAAACTATCCTTTTTTTGCTGTCACTTTGTGGCGCTGCTTGAGTTTTGGGGCAATCTGTCTCAAAATTTTATCACTTCCAGTTCATGAAAAGTTTGAAAAAGTTCTGTCAAATAGTTTCTGACCTCTCCTTACATACGAAAGCATAGGCAATGGCAGCAGAACAATGCTAAAACCGTTTGTATAGGAATATAATAAATAGGTGTAATTTCAGAGTTACATGTTACAATTAGGACTCAGCATTCAAGTAAAAAGACATGTATTGGTTATCATATTTCCAGTTGATCCATCCCATCCAGTACTTCTAGAAACTGTACGGGTTGGTGAGTGTGCAAGGAGTATGGATTAGATGGGTGGAACAGGTGACAGGACTGTGCAGGGACTACAATTTTGTCAGTCTGCAAGTCCTCTTTTCTAGTTTATATGTGTATGGGCAATGATTACTGAGGAATGAGTTTTGCAAAATATTGTCTCTTTTATACGAGTAGGTATATTTACTGGATTTTCAGAAAAGTTCACTTAAAAGTTTGTAAATGCTGAGTACATACCTTGTAACAATGAAAATGCTTGCTTTGTTTGGTCATGGATGTTTTGATCTTCAGAACAGGACCCAGCAATGTCACAGATCCACTGATATCCCAGTGCTGTTCTCTTTGAACTTTGAACAATGGTATCTTAAAGAATATTTTCAAAATGTTTTCAGTAATAGTTGCAGCATCTTCATTTAACAATGAATAAATGTGGATGAGAAATGGACAATAAATAAAAATACTACAAAAAGAAAAGAAAATATATTGAATGTACATCCAATGTTAATCCTAGTGCATTTTCAAGTTCAGGGCAGTTATTTTTAAACATGAGCCATTCATCTATTCGTTCACTTATCCTGAACAGTCAGGGGTTTAAAACACATCATTCATTCACTGTTGAAAATTAAGCACTCTGGAACAGAAATTGCTGTGAAATGCTTACACAAAAACCATGGTTTGTTTTTTATTGAATAAATAATTCAGATATATGTAATAACTTACCTACCCAGATTTGCTAAAAGCTCTTAAAAAGCCATTGAATTTAAAAAATATACTAAAATATATATTAAACTAAACAGTTAGACATTATGATATTCCGGACCTTTGTTTCAAGACATTTTCTCTAACTGGACCTCTTTAAATTTTAGTTGAATACCCCTGGTCAAATTAGTAAATTTATTCAAAGATTTGAGTTACTTTTTTAAAAATGTTCCTTGATTTTTCTTAAACCAGAGCATGGTTGAAAACTATTTAAATCAACAAAAACTTAAAAAAGAATCTAATTATTGATTTAAGAATAACAGTAGAAAAATAAACATGCCCAAGATAAATGACAGTAATATATTACAATCTTACCACATTGCTGTTGAGAATAATTCACCAAATCGCTGTTGTAAGATTTTGATGTGAATGTATCCTGGGTATCTTCAGACTTAGTAGCATGTTCCATTTCTTCAATGAAATTCTGGCAAGGACAACGCTGGAGATGGCAACACCAACTAGAGGAGTCCTGTAGCATTGCACAATGGTAAGAAAAAAGCTCACACAGAACAAAATTGATCATTTCCACATATAAATAAAAAAGAAATATGTAAGGAGGGTTAGTAACAAGATTTAACTTCCACCTATTTACCATAAATGTTTATCCAAAGAAGAGTTACAGCAGATGTGAAACCTATATAGATTATGCATTAAGCCCGGATGAGGTGCTAGTCCTTTATACAGTATGAGCCTTCATTTGGCCTGGGACTCTCACTGCCGCCTCAACAGGTTCCTCTGGACTCTTGCAGCAGTTCCTATATTCCATCATTGCACCGGTATGTATTTATACTGCCTCAATAAAGGACCAATTGTTGAACCCGTTCTCCTCTTGCATGATCCCTCAGAAGTCTGTTTGGAGATCTGGGTTACTTTCAACTGTCATTGCAATCTTCATTTAAGTTTTGATTTTACAGGTGACAATTTTTCTCAGATTTAAAAAAATCGGCTTATCAACAAAAATACACGGTTACAAGTTGAAGTTTTAGCTAAAGTAAAACAACTTCTATTGTAAGGGCACTGCAAACAGAGTGAATACTCACACAATGGTGATAAAAATTTTAAACTGGAAGGGGAAACTGTCAAAATAACAGCATCATATTCACTGAACAATCACACCACTTTCTCCGCCCATCTAATCTGTACTCTTCCAACACTCACCAGCCTATACAATTCCCAGTGGTGCTTTTCCACCACACCAGGTACCATACTTTTGGTAATTTACACTTGTCCAATGACCTTACCATTGACACTGGGCAGCATGGTGTTGAAACACTTCCAAATATAAACAGCAAAGATGAAAATTATTATTGTTTCAGACAATGCATGCGGCACTCATTCAAAAGCAGCAAAGGTGGATTTCTTAAATAAATAAATAAACAAACACATAAATAAATAAATAAATAAATAAATAAAATAAGATAAGATAAGATAGACAATCTTGAAAAGAACTAAGGGTGGCATGGTGGTGCAGTGGTTAACACTGTTGCCTCACACCTCTGGGACCTGGGTTCCATCTGTGTGGAGTTTGCATGTTCTCCCCATGTCGCCATGGGATTTCCACCAGGCACTCCGGTTTCCCCCCACAGTCCAAAGACATGCTGAGGCTGATTGGAATTACTAAATTACCCGTAGGTGTGAATGGTGTGTGAGTGTGCCCTGCAATGGGCTGGCCTCCCATCCAGGGTTGCTCCCTGCCTTGTGCCCATTGTTTCCAGGATAGGTTCCAGACCCCCCCGTGACCCAGTACGATAACTGGGTATAGAAAATGGATGGATGGAAAAGAAATAATCATTAAATTCTAGACCTTGCTGTGACAGAATAAAATGTACTAGAGAAACTTAAACCCCCTGCACTGTATAGTATGAAGGAATAAAAAAAAAAGTTTGGATATCCGGGAGTTAACAACCTTAACTTTCCTAGATATTTCCCAGAGGAGTTGTATGTGGGATAACAAACGTCCAAAACAGCTGTACTGGACATTAAATTAATTTTACCCTGCTTACAGGGTAATTACAGAGAGACAAATTGCATCCAATATTGGTTCAAAACCAGACACAGCATTTCATTTTTCAACACAGGGCGATCACACAATATACAGGATTGGTGCAACTCTAATCCTCACATTTGCCAAAAGTGAAAGGTTTTGACATTTGTACACTACTCATCATACCATGATGCACTTAGTGTTTTTTTTCTTTCAAAACGTATTAGAGTGTAATTGTTTTAATGTGCATGGAACACTGGAATTGTAGAATGAATTGAAGATGAAGGTACTATAATAAAAATGGTAACCTTGCATTTTTCTGCTGTTTTAGTAATTGCTGTCTGATGGCTGAACAAAAATGTAATCCGGCATGGCAGCATTTCACCAACTCAACACCCGGAAAAGCCAGGTGCAATATCTGCAGCAGACTGGTGAGCTTGGGAAGAATGAGCGTAAAAATTATTGACCTCATTTTAATTATTGTGCAATTAATTGACTTATCGGCATTGCTTCAAGTTTAGGGAGACCTGGCTCAAAATTTAAGCCTTTCTAGTTTGGCACCCATACAATACCTCTGGAAAGTTTGAACACGCATCCATGATACAGTTTTTGAGTTATGATCTTAATGGGATCAAATGAATTTTTGCTATCATTATACAGCACTACTTCAATTTTGGGTCGATCTGTCCCAAAATTTGATCACCTACAGTTCCTCACCCATACTATGCCTGTGTGTAACTGAAATGGTTTTTGAGTTATTGACTCACATACTAAAGTGTCTGCAGCGGTCGACTGATGCAAAAACTATATATATTCCACTACATGCAAAATTTTTCCACCGAAGATAAAATTTTCAGTGAAAGCAAAACTCACATTAACTTTCTGTTCTGTATGCATTTTTAAAAAGCGCAGAAAGCCAACTGGAGCAAAAGCGTCTGCTGAATGTATCACTGTTTCCATGGAATCTCTGCAGAAAAACCACAACAATCAGTTTATAAAAGCTGAGAATGTTCCTTTATGTATTCAAATCCATGACACCACTGCAACTGCAAGAATAGTTAGATGTACCTTTAGCTTTCATTATAAGAAGGGCAAATATAAACCAAGCCAAAAGTACAGGCTATACATACATGAGAATTTTTTTTTTGAAGAGTGGACAGTCCAGAGTAAAGGTCTCATACTCTCCTCCTTCACCACAAACATGCACTCCATATTTTTCAGAAAGCTGCGAGAGAACAAAGCACGTTAAATGACATGAAATATATGTTGCAATTTAGCTGGGTCATTGCATTTTAATTCAACAAATTTCCATTGCAATTTAGCTGAGTCATTCCATTTTAATTCAACAAATGGCCATTGCGACACCATTTTTGATTAAATTGGGCATGTGTGGTTATTTTTAAAAAAACATCCATTTTTGAGCCTCAAAACACGACATGTTGGAGGAGGGATTTTTTTTTACTTTATAAGGAGGAGGGATGTACTCTGTTTTCAAAGAAAAAAGTACTGTTACTCAAACAAATGCAGAGATTATGTTTTGCATACAAATACACATATATGCAGTTTACTTTAAAAAACTGACTTTTTACTCCAAGTTCTTAACTGTTTTTATAACCAAAAGACTACAAGATGAACCTTGACCTTAAGACACACATTATGATTTGAAAAGTACTCCTTCTGAGCTTTCCAATGATATAGCTGTTAGGCAATTATAAAAAAAGTTACAGATAATTAGAAAACACCTAACTGTTTTTTGCTACCTGAGCTGTAGAAAAGGCACTTTAAAAAAATCAACTAAAATTTATGAGCTCTACAAGGTACGTGAAATACACATTCAAATTTCCTCAAAATAAAAACTAGACCCTCCTATTTAATGTTTTGCATGCTGTTGTCTTCATGACAACATTCTGTTCCCAGCTTTCACTTCTGTGTGAAATATCCACTAGAAGTTAATATATATGTTTATATTAAGAAAGAAATGCTCAGAAGCGGCGCTTCCCACCTGTTTAAGATATGGCTCAATTTGAACCAAAGATTTTCCTAAATGCTTTTCTGGATCCAATCCTGAAAAACAACAACACATAAAAGCCACTAAATTAAAGACGAGAAAGAATACATGTGTTTGTTCTGGTACAAAGAAAAGAAACACGACACAGAACTATTAACACTTTTAAGAAAACTTCACGTCTTTTGAGAATTAGGGTCATCCAAATAGTGAAAAAAAACACACAAGAACAAACATTTATCATTTGTTAAGGTACTAGAAACTATCCTAGTGTCTCATATTTAATAATTATTGATATTTTTATTGATCCCTGCGAAGAAATTCTCTTTATGCTTCCCTCAGTTTGCTCTCTGTAAGTGAAAGCAAGCTGGCTGTGAGGGGCAGGCCATCCACAGCAGCACCTAGGGAGCTGGGGGTAACGGGCCTTGCTCATGTGCTGAGGCTGGGCTTGAAGTGACGACCTTCTGATCACAGGCATTTGATTACAGGTCAGGTCCAGTCAGGTTGGGGAGCATGCACCCACCACATGGCAAAACTCCACAGAATCCCCGCCGGCGACCCCCCAGGCAGACACATAGTCCATTCCCATACTCCGGAAATGGCCATCCATCTGCCATAGTCAGGTGTTGCGTGGGCATGTGGTCCAATGAGGATCCAGCGAGCTGGATCACCCTCAAGAAAAGGCGCACCATGGCCAATGTGTCATAACTGACGCTCCCACACCCCAGATAATACAGATCCCTGAAGCATTCCGTACCCCCAGGTGATTCACCACCCATGCAAAATCAGTGAGATAGGGTAGTTCACAGCTGATTAGAAGATCAACTTTGAGAACCGTGGAACCAGAGATGTCCAACATCCTACTGTAGCTAGTGGGTCAGCATTAAACTGCTCAACGAAGCCTGCCTAGTGGGTCACAACTGCAGTGTCATCCATAAAGACCATTCCATCACCCGCTTTGAAAGAAAGTCTCCGAGAAAAAGATTCAAATGTGCATAATACTTTGATTCCTTTGTAAGCAGGACGTGGGTCACTAGACCACAGATGATGTGTTACCTGCTCACTTTAAAACACCTCATCTGCCCTCAGAGCCATTCTTCTCAGTTCCCAGTACAGCCTGGATTTGCCACCAAAATGTGTAGTACAACTCCTCTCGATAATATCCATTTGATTACACTGTAGAAAAATACTTGCTTTCTTCAACTAGGATGGTGTTCAAATAAATATTTTCAACAAAATTCACTTTCAAAAAATATTTGGTGCAGTTATGAAGAGGATATTGCCTCTTCTACTTATCTTTGGGAGACTTTCTCTTCAACCTGACTGACTTCACAGTGAAAACAGATTAAATGGAGCAGTCCAAAAAATCTTAGAGGACTGTGAAGCTTCCTTTTCAGATTCTTAATTACTATGCAGAGAAATGTACCATATATCTCCAGCTCTGGGACTGAAAAGCACAACAAAAAGCAAACCAGTAAAAATCAGAACCTAGACAATCATTTAGAGTATAAGCAATGGTTAAGTGTAGTTATAAGGCTGATATTGGTAAAGGAAAATCTCAATTTGTCATATCACATATAAATGTATCAGAGAGAAGCTGCTAGCTAAAGAAAGATCCACATTCAAATTCGACTTCATTTATTCACAACAAAGACTACCTCTCACCTCAGGGGCTGCAGATTCAACCCCTAACCTTTCTCTGCATGGAGCTGGCATATTCCTTCTGTGCCTAAGTGAACCACTCTGCCTAAGTCAGGGGTGGCCAATCTTATCCGCAAAGGGCCGGGGTGTATGCAGGTTTTTGGGATAACCTAGGTGTGAGGACTCTTCAGCCAATCAGTCCTCTAATCAGTAATCTAATTAGGGAGTTGCAGAGAAAACCCGCACACACACCGGCCCTTTGTGTATAAGACTGGCCACCCCTGCCCAAGTGAACCAATGCCTATAAATTGTCCTAGTGTATGAGTGTGTGCCCTGAGACTGGCATCCCAAACAAATGAAGTCCATGCAACCTTTGGTCTAACCTGAATACCATCACACTGCACAATGCACATCCAATTACAATTAGGCCAAAATGTAATCAAGCACTTTGCTATTGTGAGGAGAAAAGCAACCGTACGGAGCCATACGCTTCTTGACTGAAATACCCAAACAATCAAATTTACAATACTGTGTAAAAGTCTTAGGCAGTCAAAAGAAATGGTTAAAGCTATTTAATTTTCCGAAAAACACACACAATTTAACATTAAAACATGTGAAAATTAAGAATAAAACAGTAAAAATAAGTACGAATTTCTTCAGTTCTCCAAACAGTTACTGATATCTAGTGGGATAACTAGATGAACATCACCTCAGTTCCCAGTCTTCTCTAGGGGCACCTGAGCTAATTAACGAATTAGTTCAATTTTAATACCAGCTTACAATCTGGTTATTTAAAAAAAAATCAAGGAGATGTTAATTAGATATAGAAGGTGCGCTAGTGGTACAAAAAAAAAAATACATGGGTGTATTGAATGGTTGCTGCAAACACTGGGGTAATTTTAATACTTTTGAGATGGCTAAGCTAATACACTTTTGATAGACATAAAAGCATAGTTTTACACCAACATGGTCATTTAAACACGCTGCCTAAGACTTTTGCACAGTACTGTCCATAAGAAAATTCTCAGTTGTAAACCTTATACCCACCAAATGCTGCTACTTTAATAATAATGGCGTCTAGTCCACTTGATATCATTTCACTAAGCAACTCTTCTTGGTCTCTTCGCCACAAGTAAGCCAGAGGCTGCAGATGAAGACGTGCACACCTACAGAACAAACATACGGGAAAGCAGGGCTGGATATAAGCTCGCAAAAGTTCAAGGACAATTAGAACTTTCATAACTTTTTGCTCTTGACATGACAATAGGCACTTTGACTTTGTTCCCAGAAATCATGGTTTCATGTACAAAAAAAAATATTTCAGAAGTTCTGAAAAAATTCTGAATCCCTTCACAAATCTTTAGATCTCATTCAGTCTAGAGGTGTGTGTGTGTGTGTATATATATATACTAAGGATTTGCTGGCGTTAGATGTAATCTAAGTGTGTTTGTTTTATGTTTATTCAACCAGGATTAGTTTACTGCAATAAAGAAAATCTGCTCACACATTTTCCACTCTGACTCTTTGGTAGTCTGACAAAATGGCCCCCACAGAAACAGCTTCAACTCCTATGTCCTCCTGTTAGGAAAAGGCCAGGGTTGTTTCTGGGGAGCTCTCAAAATATTATGAGAATACAGAACATAAGAGACACGTGTCTTTTTATCAAAACAGACTGACCAGATGAATTCAAATGAAAGCTATGATCCATAACAATTAACTACAAACTGCTTAAATAGAAGACAGGTTAAAGAAGGGTTTTTAAATCTTCAGCTGACGGAGACATGAATTTTGTATGAGGGAGAATATATTTTTAAAATGACTTTGATCCAAAATATAATACTGCTGCTATATTGTAATGCAACATTGTCCTGTGCATATTATAGCTGGGATATATATAAAAAATATCAGGATAAACCACAACATCATCTATATTCATCTATCACCCCCCACCCCAAACACATACTTCTGTATGTGTATGTATGTTTAAGGAGTGTAACAGTACGGTTGTCCCATGGTTCTGTGTGTCACAGTTTTTGAACCATGGTAATGGTACGGTTTCGATATTGTTATTTAAGAAGAAAATAAGGGGGTGGCATGGTGGTGCAGTGGTTAGCACTGTTGCCTCACACCTCTGGGACCTGGGTTCGAGTCCCCGCCTAGGTTCCATGTGTGTGGAGTTTGCATGTTCTCCCTGTGCCGTCGTAGGGTTTCCTCCAGGTACTCCGGTTTCCCCCCACAGTCCAAAGACATGCTGGGGCTGATTGGAGTTGCTAAATTGCCTGTAGGTGTGGCTGTGTGTGTGAGTGTGCCCTGTGATGGGTTGGCCCCCTGTCCAGGGTTGTTCCCTGCCCTGTGCCCGTTGCTTCCGGGTAGGCTCCAGACCCCCCGTGACCCAGTAGGATAAGCGGGTTTAGAAAATGGATGGATGAAGAAAATAAAAACATATGTATTTAAACAATGAGTAGGTGGTTTGTGTAATCTCTTTAACAGGATACATAGTATATATAGTGCCTGTACAGGCAATATCAAATACATTTTTGGAAGGAAAGATTTGGTATTCCAGAAGTTCACCATAAAGAAAAATAATTTTATTAGAAAAATAAACTGAAAATTGAAACTGAAAAAAATTGAAGAAGAAAAAAATATTTTAGAATGACATTTAAATTCTAGCCCTTGAAAAGACAACAACCCAAGTTTTCAGGGAAAAAAACGTTATTTTTGCACCAATACGTATAGGAAAATGACAAGCATATCGCAATAGGGTGGTTTAAGTATGCATAGTTAACTGGAGAGGGCATACTAGTTAGATAATATACCGTTAAACCCTTAATATTTATAGTATATTATACACACACATATGCATGTATGTATGTATATATGTATATATTTTGTGTGTGCATATGTTTTTATTTTACACTGATACTAAAGGCATATTGAATCGTGACACACCAGCATGCACACCTAGCACCAAGTCAGGAACTTTATTTAGCCCAAACAAAACTGAAAGCTGGACAATTTATATGTGTAATCTGCTAAACAGCCAGCATTAAAAGTTACCGAATGTGGGATGGGGGAGGACCATTTTGTTTTTTTAGTTTAGTCTCTGCAGAAGATGATCAGCTGGCAAGCCAGATTTAATAACGGTTTTAAATCATGCTGTAGACTATCAAAGTCAAATTATAAATCTTTATCTTTGTGTGTAGCCTAAGCCTACTTCCCTAACAAAGGCATTAAGTGTTGGTTATTCACCGTCAGATATCGAATGGTTACATCATCGATTACTGATAATACTGCCATGTCACCCAGCCTTGGTTATCTGAAATAGCCCACCAGTTAATAGACATCCAATCCATGGCAGTGCCCGAAAAGGCTCAGTCAGGCTCTGAAAATTCTGAAAGAATATTGACACAAATTTACAGATCAAAATGAGTTCACTGTGACACGGCACCCTCTCTGTTCCTCTCTGTGTTGCTTGTGTTGGGTTCACACACCAATAAAAGGAGGTGCATTTCAATCTAAGGGAAGCGTCCCTTTCATTCTGTACACTCAGTGTATAATATGCCCCTGCTTGCATCCAACTGTTTACTAGAATTTTTTCCATCCTATTTGTTCCCAAACACTGAATTAACATATTAAGCATTCATTTGTCTTTAGCATATGCGTAAGAATCCATTTCCAGCTTTACCTTGACCTGCTTCAACAGATGATACATGTCCTCCACTTCATCTCCTTCTCTCTGTCTATATCCTCTTCCAATATTCAAACTCGATCCCTCGATAACGCGCCTGTACAATGGAAGGCCCAAGGCCTCTGCATACAAGTTTATAGCCTGATGTCCCACTGTCTGATACATGTAACTATCTAATTCATCTACAGGGGAAAATAAACAGTTAATCAAATATACTAACAAACAAAAAATATTTTCTAAGGTCACCAGTGAGTAAGTATGGCACTCACCTTTATTTTCAGAGGGTTGCAGGTTTGCAAGAGCAACAATCTCATGTCCTGCAGCTACACACTGCATCATGTTGTAGCAGCTGTCTTTGCCACCACTAAACGTGGCACAAAAAAAAAACACTAAGACAAAAGTATAACAAGGGAGCAATAAATGTTGACTACTGCACAAACACAACATCAATGCATAAGTAGTAGCTATTAATAAATAGTTTAAGCTGATTGCAAGGGATTTATCAGACACTTTCCCATGGTGGGAATGAAAGAGTAGAATTCCTATAACGCAACCCTAATGCTCTTATTGCATTGTGCAGGACACGCAACGCTAGAAAATTGGCTTAAATATGTGAGCCGTATCATTTTCGATGAAAAATAGCTTTTTTTTTAAATTATTTTATTATTAAAGCATCTATTATTAAAGCAACTGATTAACAGCACTGCAACGCCAAACTAGCGTTTTTAGAACTGCTTCCTAAGTAATCTTACAGTCCGTCGCAACATGTAGATACCTAATATAAAAATAACATGGATTACCTTATCATCGCGATTACTTTCATTTTATTATTGCTTTAATATCTTTATTAACTACAGAATACAGGCAGCAGAAATGTTCCACGAACTTCTTCACCCGTACCACAGCACACCAACACCAAGCAAACGCAAAAAAACCGCTCATGCGCCCAAGCAAATAGCAAAAAGACCCAATTCATGGGTAACTAAATGCGTGCCTGATTGAAAGCTTTCAACGGTGTTTGTAATTCTCATTTTGATAAATGAGTAATTTAGTCTTAAACATTGAATGGACCTCTATTTAACTAAACATTTTAGGAGGTATTCTGTAATTATTATATAACCAACACGGTGCGTTATGGTGTCTCGCAATATACGTATATTCCATCTTCTCAGAAAATGTTTCATACACTTTTAAAAACTAAGTTTTAAAAAAGGCTTGTTTCCCATTCTGTTACCCTCCATTGAAATATTATTATGCACAACGCATGTGCGAGAACTTGTCTATTTCGCGCGAGAACGCTCCATTTCAAGGCTGTTTAAAAATTAAATAGAACTTGAACATTATATGGCCAGTAACACATCAAATACAGTGTCTTACAAAAATCGGAGCACACGTTGTAAACATAATTAACCTTTTTTTAAAAACAACGTATAAAATAAGAAGGAGACTTCTGATATTTTTGCTGTTTTCCTTTTTTATAATTTCATTGATTTGCAGTACTGTTTTAATTATTTTATAATGACCACCAATGAAGGTTGCGTCTTAATACATTTATGAATAAGAAACGTCCCTAAAATATTTAACAAGAATTCAATTTTCTTATCTTCCATTGATTCCAAATATAATTTCTGTTAAATTCATCGGAGAGAAAAGATTAGTATAAAAGCAAAAGAAAAATATTAAGCCTACAGCGCTATTTTTTGTTTCACTCATTTCTTAGTTTATGGATGTGCGTCCATGAATAATACAGCAGCCTGCTTATTCTCCGTTTCTAATTACTGAAGGGTTCCTTCTTGCTTTATGGGACTTCAGTTCTGCTTCTAGGAGCCTGATACAAACTGTCCTATAGCACTTCACACCTGCACTTAGTGTTTCCCATTCCTTTTGAAGGCCTCTTGTTGTCATTCTCCAAATTCATGACAAATTGTCGGATAAATTAACGGTCATCTCTGGTTAGTAGTAATTCGCTTCCGCCCTTTACCTGGCTGCTTTTTGGTCATTGCCAGTGTCTCCTGCTTCACTTTGTTCTCGTGTACTGCTGTCTTACAGATTTTGAACCTGGAAGCAACCTGTTGCTTAGCATACCCTTCTGGCAGCAGATCCACAATTAAACCAGAATTTAAAAATGCAGATTTTGTTAAAATATATAGATTGGTCTCTCTCTCTACACACGCGTATACAGTGATACCTCTGAACTCGAACTTAATCCGTTCAGAAGTTCGAGTTCTGATTGAATTTTCCCCATAAAGCTCGAGGGAAAAAAATGAACAGAGTGTGGTCGGTGGGGGATCGACCCACTTATGGTGATGACAGCCAATGAAATGAGAGAAGACTGTGCTTAACCATGTTGAAAACGTATTAAAACCCTGCCATCCTGTGAGCCATCACTCAGGACAAGACACATCTCCCAACAAAGCAATAGCGAGTGAACTAATAACATCACCCAGCCCCGCATCTTCTGATGCCGCCCTACTGGAGCCTGCACTGATACAATCGTCATGGGTTCAGGCATCGACTTCTGGTCTGCGAATGGGTGACCCAGAACCGTACCTTCTGATTACAGGCACACAGGCTTTGCCCACTGAGCTAACACTGCTCCCTGAACCACTAAGTACTTCTGACTGTTCTCACAAGTATACCTCAGACACTACATTACAATCCTGAATTGAACCCAAAATGCCAAGAACTGCCACTGATGAGGTATTGATTAGTCAAGCATGAAATTCACATGGTTGAGGCAACAAATACATGTGTATATTGAATTTTCACTGCAAATACTGGGTGTCTTCAGGAGCGGTCTCCGCAGGTCAGGGAAATGTCGTACTTCGGATTCATTTATCAGTAACACTCCCGGAAGGAGTGAGTTGTTTGAGAAAGAGTTAGCGGGCTCACGTAACGTCGAGGCGCAGCACTGTAAGATGTAGTTTAAGTTTTTTTTCTGGGACTGCATTATACAATGGAATATGATATTTTAGATACGCTGGAACAACTCGGGTAAGCAAAGACGCAAAAATTGCCATACTGATCTTGTATAGGGATGAGTATGGAAAACCTGTTTAGCATGGCTAATGGTAATTAGTCTTATAGTAAGCAATTAACTGTATTTGTAGTAGTCTTCAAATACATATTTTTCGCATTGTTAGTGGGCTGCCGTATAAAATATGGTTAACTGTTTTAGTAAACACTTTCCATCGTGGTCACATTCTGTTGTAGCTAACAGTACTTGACTCACACCATTCACAGATACGATGGACCTTTAACAGACGAGCATGTGCTCGCAGAAGCCTGCGATTGCGGCTTGTCCTCCCCCGCCTTTGCCGGTCTCAGTGTGTGGATGACCGTGCGACTCGGGCAGCTGCTGGGTCTGGAAGAAAGTGTGTGCATCGATGAAAGTATGTTCGCAAAAGCTTTCCTGACGTATCAGCAGGGGTCCGAGCACCAGTGGTGCTGGATCCCTGTTGCTTTAATTTATCTTTGTGTGTCTTTCTATAAACCAAATGGTTTGAAAATAAACTCTGCTATTGCACAGATGATGCCGATGGTCTTCAGTCTCATATAAGTAGGCTGCTGAAGGAAATGCTCTGCCCATATCCAGCGCTCTTAGAAAATCTACAAGAGGCGCTACAAAAGAAAGAGAATTGTCTTAATCTTATTTGTAAGTACCTAACTTGCGTTCATTTTGTGTATATATTGTACTGTGAAGTGTTTCTCGTATATGTCTTAATATTACCCTGTACTTTGGCACTGAACTACCGACAGTGTTGGTGTGTTTGTACATACTGCAGCAGCCTAGTCTTGCTTTGGCTCTCAGCGGAGGCGGACGCACTTCTCTCCCTCTCCCTCCCCTTATCTTCCCTGCTTTGCTCCTCCAGTCTCGTGTAGTATTCCTCTCCCCCAATCTCAAGAACACCTGGATACACACACACACACACACACACACACATATACATACACACACACACACATATACATACACACACACACACATATACATACGTACAGATAAGAACTCACCACATCCTCCCCCCAACCAACGCCTTCGCCGCTTCATACTGTACCCCCGGCGTGAACAGGCGGGTCTGTGACCAGCGCCTCTGGCTGCAGGACCGGATGGCTGTTTGTCTATGCTGGACTACCTCCACCTCCCCATTTCCCTCCCCTGTTGCGAGTCATGACTGTTTCTGTTGTAAGGTGTAGTGACCATGTGCTTATGTTGAATTAGTATAGATTCAGTTAACAAAACAAATGCCTATTTACTAAGTACAAATGTGAGTAAACGTATCGTCACTGTTGTCAAAATTATGTTAACTTTACAAATGTGCTTTATAGTTAATGCATCAGACATAAAACTTATTAGCAGTTACACACCGCTGAATATTTCAATAGTTATTTTTCTAAGTGATTAAAACAATGATGTAAACTGATTGATGGTGTGTTAAAAGTCACTTTAGTTCCAGAGCCTGCTTGTTTCATGAAATATTTTCTGTAACAGAATCTGTTTATTCTAGTTTCAGTATAACTTTAGAAAATTAACTTTAAAGGTGCAGGATGCTGAACTATAAAAACATAAATTATTAATAAAATAATATAACTAATATAACAGTTTTTAATAGCTCAGGCAATATGACTTTGTGTTAAAATGTTACATCTGTGTCTGAATACCTTGTGAGACATGGGGCTCTATTTTGAAAATCTAATGCAAAGTGCAACTAACAAAACTAAACTAACTAAAGGGTGGGTCCAAATCCATTTTGTTATTTTGATGGCGGGAAAATACTTTGTGGCACTGCATGGCGTGAAAAGGTTGTTCTAACTCTCTTAATTATTCAGAGGTGTGTCTTGGGTGTAAAATACAGTAAACTAATCGAAATGGCACATCACCTCTAACAGACAGGGGTGCATGAGCTATGGCGGATTGCTATTGCAATGGCATATTTGCTGGTTTTTGCGCCTTGCACTGGTGTAAAGTGTGGTTATTCCACTATCAAAATAGCAAATGGACTCACTCATAAATATTAGTTGCACCTTGCATTTCACGCTTTGCATTTTTTGCGTCAAAATAGAGCCCTTTGTGTTACACTTTGTGGCGTTGGAAAATAGGGCCCATGCTGTTGCTCATGTGTTGGGGAATGTTCTTGTCCAGTCTGTATGTGTTGTGTCTAACTCTGCTGGAAGTCTTGCATTTTTGTTTCTTGCTTCTAGGTCAGTTCTAATGTTGGGCAATTGTATTTTTGATTTTCCACTATATTATATAATTGTATAAACTTGGTAAACATTATTCAAACCTGAAGCATCACTAAATAACCCTGTATGAATTAGTAGGATTTGTAATCTTCAGTGATTATTTTAGCCAAAGTTTTTTGAAAGATGGAAGCTATGTTTTGGGTAATCTGCAATCTGACAGCTATATTATTAGAATGATCAAATAAGGTAAGAGTAAGTTATTTCTTGTTCTGCATCTATTTTTCCCTTTATGAGTGGTAAGTGCTTTTCCTCCAAAGTTTTGGAACCTGGGGTCTCATTTATCAGTTTATGTATGGAAAAGAACCAAAGATACTTGAACAACATCTTTTCAGCTAGCAACTCACCCCCCACTAAGAGAGAACAATTCACCCTTTACTGGTCAAGAACCACGACGACAGATTTGGAGGTGCTGATCCTCATCCCGGCCGCTTCACACTCGAACGGCCCCAGTGCGTGCGAACGGCCCCAGTGCGTGCTACAGGTCACCGGCCGACGATGCCAACAGGACCACGTCATCCCCAAAAAGCAAAGACATGATCCTGAGGTCACCAGTCCAGATCCCCTCCGCCCCTTGGCAACATTTAGAAATTCTGTCTATAAATGTTATGAACAGGATGGGTGACAAAGGGCAGCCCAACCGGGAATGAGTCTGACTTATTGCTGGCAATGGGAACCAAGCTCTTCCTGGTGCATGACAATGCCTGGCCTGATTTGGCGAGAGTATGCAGGCCGCTCCTGGAGGATGAAGGAATTGATGCCATTGACTGGCCCCCATGCTCACCTGACCTAAATCCAATAGAATACCTCTTGGAGAATTGTTTCGGTCCATTCCAGTCTATTATCCAATCCATATCAGTATAGATATCCAGCATGGCTTTCCCCCATTGAGATCTGAAATTTGAGCAGTTTATGTGCAACTAAACGGACTCTTAAGAAGCATAACAGGAAATAAATAGATGTTAAGTAATCTACAGAATGCCAGAATTTCTTTAATTGTTTTGTTCTTGTGCTTTGATTTCCTCAGTGTATTTAAGTTCAGAACTGCAAGCTGCACAGATTGTGGAAAGCAAACAAAGCCACGTGGGTGATGTGTGTACAACTATGCAAAATCTCAAGTCCATCTGCCAAACACTGAAGCTCTCTGAACCAAATGGGCAATCAACAATCAACATCTTCTCCCACATTGAAGCAAAGGTGGATAATAATCACTTCTTAATAGTGGTTTCTTTCTTTCTTTTGCCAACTTGGGTTTTAATGGTAAAAATCTTTAATGTGCCACAAATGTTTATGTTCCAGAGTCCATGCTTTTGATTTCAGATTTGTTTTTATTTATGTTGATTTGTAGATAAAAGAAATTTGTGAAGACCTTCCAAAGCAGCACCTTGGCAAGCCTGTCTTGAAGTTGTCCTTCAACAGTGAACAATGGGTGTGTGAATACAATGTAATCTGCAGTTGCAGGACCACATTACTGAGACTAGCCATGTATGTTTTATACAGCACTTCTTGCTAATCATCAGTAAATGGGTTAGCAGTCAGGTTTAGCTTCTTTAACTTTGTTTTATGCATCTCTAGGGAAGGTTGGAGCAGATTAACTCTGCTCTTTCTGCTGAGTATCAGCATCGGCGCAGGATGCTGATTAAGCGCTTGGATGTCACTGTGCAGTCTTTCAGCTGGTCAGAAAGAGCAAAGGTAGTGTGAAGACTTCATTTTTTGATTGTGATTGTTGAGTATTGTCTGTTTTTATAATAATTTGTATTTTGTTTATTTTAAAGAATTGTTTAGACAGAATGGCAAAAGTTTACCAGCCCTTGAGATATTCCTTGCTGTTCAAGCCGTCGATTAGTCTTGGTCACCTGCTAGCTGCAAGAGAAGACATTTGCCATGTGATGAAGACAAGCAGTGGGCAGACTCGGGAGAAGACTGCATGTGCCATAAATAAGGTTGGGATATATATCTGATTTTTGTAGATATTGCTGTTCTTTACTTTTGCCATTATTCATGCTGGAGGTACTGTATGATCCACTTTGTCCTTCACAGATCCTGATGGGCAGCGTTCCTGACAGAGGTGGACGGCCGTCAGAAATCGATGCTCCGCCACCTGAAATGCCACCTTGGCAGAAGAGGCAAGACTTTGGAGGAAGAGGTGGCTGGGATTCTAGGGAGAGAGGAAGGGCAAGAACACAAAGGAACTTTCATGGAGGAAGAAGAGGCAGCTATGGTAGAAGGGCAAGACATTATTTCTATTAAGGCCTATTATTGTGCATTGTACATTTAAGTGAAACTAAATACTTGTAGGCTTCATGGGAACACTGAAGCAGTGCTAAGATGAATCCAGTGCTTGAATACTAAGGATGTGATTCTTGTAGTAAACCATACTTATGCTACACTTACAATTAACTTTGCTTTTTGCATTTTTTTAAAGTTATTTGCATTCTCAAAAAATTTAAAAGCTGTGAAATAAAACTGAAAATCAGCTATAAATGGTATATTCCAGGTACAGCTTGCTTTTGATCTTCTCATCTTCTCCCATTTACTTTGACACAAGTTGACACAGAACTTTTATTTAGTCATGTAGTCATCTTTATTATTTTGCCCTTGATTGCCCAGGATGGATTTCCTGATGTAAAAGATGTTTCTGGTTAACCACAGAGGATCTGTTGTGAGAACCATGTATAAATAAGCATTTTTTGTTTGAAGTTTGGGTTTTTGTCATCCACCTGTTATTTACATCCCCGTAGATCATCCCGGTCAACTGTATCAGCTACACATCAAATTGGACTTTTTGTCTTTCAGTATAACAAGGTTTGGGGTAATATTCTTGCCTCTTATTTACATCCCCGTAGGTTATCCCGGGTCGAGCGTATCATCCGCGCATAACTACAAACATGAGTTAAAAAACGTACATCAAATAGGCATAATTAATAAAGAAGATAATCCTAAAACTTTACAGGCTATATATTTCTTATTAAAGAAAAGATAAAAAGTTCCTAAAAGGATCGCAACCAACCGCTGATACTTGGTTTTGCAGCATGTCCTAGTTCTTCCTCGGAGCCTTCTCCAGGTTAGACATGTCCAAAACACCTGCCGAGGGAGTTGTCCAGGAGGTATCCTAGATAGATGCCCGAACTACCTCAACTGGCTCCTTTTGATGCAGAGGAGCTGCCTCTCTACTTTATGCACCTCCTGAGTGTCCAGGCCCTTCCCCTATCTCTAAGGCTGAGCCTAGACACCTATCGGAGGAAACTAATTTCTGCCGCTTGTATTTACCATTTAATTCTTTCAGTCACTACCCAATGCTCATTACCATAAAGCTCGACCGGTAACCCGAAAGCCTTGCTTTCCAGTTCGGCTCCCTCTTTCCCCAAAAGAACCATACAGCATCAGCCTTATTGACAACAATGCACCAATACATTTATCGATCTCTCGCCTTCCCTCACTCATGAACAAAAGATAAAATCTTGCACAATCATTCTGTTTTTTTTTGCCATTTTCATTAAGGGAGCATGAAAGCTGAAGCGTTGAACTGCTAATGTTAAAGCCTCCAACTATTTACACTAGAAAAGGCAAAAAAAAAGTACCCCATAAAAATACCTACAATGCATAAAACTATAAAATGTCAGTTACCAAGAGAAACAAGACAGTCTGATAAGATACATGTACTCAGTTCTTAGAGCTAGAAATTTAATTAAGCAGAAACAAAGTATGTGCTTCCATATTAAAAATGCTGGCCTAACCCTGGGACAGGCCAGGAACGCTACTGGCATCTGCATCAAATGAAAGGAAAAACAGCTACTCATGAATGAACCTTGCAGACACATTTTTTCCGCAGTCAGGCCTCAGTCAGTCCAGTAGTTCAAAGTCACAATGTCAGAAGGGAAGCTGTCCTTCAGCATGATTCCTCTGTCTCGATGGCAGTCCAGCTCTTCAATAAAGCCATGCCAGTAGATAACCAATCCTGGGCCAAACCTGAGGAAGACGGAGCAAAATCAAATAGGAACTAATATTAGACATTAGTTTTGAAATACAATGTTACAAATCACACCAACACTAAAATGTTTAAATACAAGTCAGGTTATAGGCACCTATGTGGGAGCATCAGAAGAAGGAAAGGTCATCATACTAGATTTGAGTACAACATACTATGGTGTCATTTCTGGATGGTATGACAATTTTTTACGCAATGTATCTTAAATTGCAGCAGCCAGTATTAAAAGCCTGACAGAACAAACTAGTCAGCAGGCCAAATGCAAAGTCACACACTGATTTTAAAACAGGTTCATATATTGGCTTTGTAATTTCTCTCACAATTGGATCAGTCCAAGTTATTTATTCATGTCTGCAAAGTTTGAAAAAGATCCATCAAATACATGTTTGTAGTCTCCCTGAGTATAACAATTCCAATGAAAACTGTTATGCCTTATTTGAAAGCCAGATATCCAATGCTCATATTTTTAGAAACAATTCATTGTGAAAGCATTTCAAGGAGAAAGGATGTCATATTTGTGGAGTGATACACTACTGGAATAATGAGTATTATGTTTTCCTGATTTTAAATCGATTTTATAAATAAAACTGGACCACAATAGTCCCTCTAACCGTCTTCATTTTGATGACATCATACCTGTTCCAATAACTCCAGAACTGCTCATTCAGGTAATTCTGGTGGCTGTGATCATCCCCAAAAGAAGCTTTGCTCTCGATCCAGTGAACTATCCGACCCTCAACAGCTGCAAGTTCACAAACAGTCAAGGCACCTGTTAGGCACATTTCAAACAAACTTCCATGTTAAACAAGTAAAATGCACTAAAATGACTGCTGTGACTGAGCTCAGAGCCCTGTGTGTTCGCCATGGGACTATGAATGTGAAAGCTCAGGAGCTACTGTAGATTCCTGTAAGAAGCCAGGTACCTTGGTACCATGTTGCATTTTGGTCCAACTTTTCCCTGACCGAATCATACCATGTATTTTTCCTACTTATATCACTCACTTGTTACTTAAAATTCATAACATTTGCAGTTTTGGACAGCTGGGACATATGAGATTTGCAGAGAAATACCGAGGTTCAAGCACCCCCTAAATGATTGAAAACCTATGCAGTCGGCACTGGCCAGGGCCTATCAAGAAGCAAAAATGCTTTTCTGAAACAGGCGACTCGTTTCTTGCATGTCTAAATGCTGGTGAGAAGGCAGGCAGTGTACTGCAGGCCTGTGTGTATGATGTGTGTCAAATATATATATACAGCATATGTGTGTGTGTGTGTGTGTGCATATATATACACATATAAAATATAAATACACACATTTTTTTTCTACATTCAAACACTGAAGACCTACCTATAGGGACCTCCAAAATGATATCAGGTGTCTTGTCATAGCCTTTGGCTCGAAGCTGGTTTTCATCTGAGGGAAAACTTTTTTTTTAGAATTTTTTAATATGGTACTCAAACACCTATCCTCCACTCATAATGCAAATTCCATTTCTGACCTTCAAATCAAATGTTCAACTAACGATGTGCGAAACATGGTTTAGCAAAGGATACTGGATAAAATAAGCTCTAATACCTGAAATGCCACAGACATTTATTCACAATTATAATCATAATACAGAACATACAGTTACACACACCACATTTGAATAAAATTACAGTTTACCACTTTCACAGCCTATGAGAGCTAACTTGGAGGAACACACTTTGTTGTGAAAAGATTAACACTCCAATAGAAATAGCCATTTAAACATGCCTTTTTGCATTTAATAAAAAAATTCAAATAAATTTACTCTTTCAAATTCTGGCTTACCTAAAAAGGACAGGTTTCTCTCTCTCAGCTTATTGTGAAGAAGCATCTCATGTTCGTGGCCAATGGCACTGCAGGTACACATTAAGGAGAACTCCACAAGAGAGGTTGCCAACACGTTGCCCGTGAGCCAGCACACTGGTGTACAATATGATATCAAAGTCCAAATGACTCCGAGATTAACTATTGCTAAACACAAATTGATAGTGAAAAGGAAAGGTTAGTAAAATGATAAAGTGTAGATAAAGCAAATTCGCGTAGATGCACATCTATTTATGCAGATAATGGAGGGCATAGAAAGAATGGTCTTTGGTCGTTTTTACCCTCTGTATGCACCAAAAATCCAAAACATCATGAGCACCTGCTGGTCCTTTGTGTGCCGACAAAACAGCTGTGACCCACCTAGGCATGGATGTCAAGGCACCAAGATGTCAGCAACAGATCCTTTAAGTCTTTGAAACTGGCACGGATGAGACTTGATGTTCCAGCACATCCCAGAGATACTGGATATGATTTGGATCTGTGGAATTTGGCAGCCATGGTAACACCTTGAGATCTTTATCATGTACCACAAACCATTCCTAAACGGTATGTCCAGTGTGGCAGGGAACATTATCCTGCTGACAGGGGTAAGCATTGGCACTTTAGTCGGTGACTATGCAGCCCCATATGCAACAGGTGCGATGTACATTGTGTTGTGACACAGTCATTCCATGTATAGCATTAAAATGTTCTGTCAGTAGTCTTGTTGCTCCATACCAGAGAGGACTGCCTCCATAGCTCCTAAGAATCAATAAGCTAGAGAACACAGTATGAATTTGGAAAACTATTCTTACAACAGTTTTAAACCCTGGGTCCAACGTGCTGTATAATGTATGTTCTAAATTGCAGCCTTTGCAATTTGCTAAATGCGTGGTTTCAAATCACGATTTCGATTTGAAATCGATATATCGTTCAGCCCTACATTTAAGCATGACAAATCAAATTAAGCAAGCTGCATCTCATTTCATTACTCATGCTGTTAAAGGATACTGTTTGATAGAATCCACCCATGGGCCATAACAGCAGTCACTTATAGTACACTGAAATGGAAACATTTCACAAGGAAATATCACAATTACATCATCATCATCATCTTCATTTCTGTGCCAACAGAAAAAATAAAATAAAAATGCAAGTATACTCAGAATATCATCTCTTGACCCCTCAAAATTATCTGGTGACTGTTTGAGAGCCACTGATGTTACAAGCTTACAGTGAGGAACATAAGTATTTGAACACCCTGGAAGGCCGATGTGAGTGCAGGTTTCTGAGATGACCTCTCAGTCAACCAAGAATAAAGCAGTGGTTCTCAAATCTTTAGAGTTGACGCTTGGACTGAAAATCAGCTCCCAAACCTAATGCAAGTTTCTGGAACATACTTTCTTCAAGCAGTGGTACGGGAACATATCAGCAGTGGTACTGGAAGATGTCAGCAGTATTCATGATCTTTATGCAGGACAATGATCCATCACATGTGTCCAGGTGCTCCACTGCTTATCTTACTAGCAAAGGCCTCAAAGAGGACCAAGTCACCTGGTCCCCTTCCTCACCCTTCTTGTATTCTATTGACAAATTGTGGGGCCTTCTCAAAAGTATGTATAATGCAGCTGTCTAATAATTCTGCACAATAAAACTAACCTAATAATTCTGCACACATATTTTCCCCTAAGTAAAAAACAAAACTCATTTATCCACATATATCATATGTCACATATTCAGGTTTGAGATCACTGTTTTTGATTTCGTTCAACAACAAAAAAAAAATCCCGAGAAATACAATTTGCTTAATAATTGTGCACACAGTGTATTATATATATATATATATATATATATATATATAAAACACACATGCAATTCATAAATAAGTACTACTGTGAGGTATTAAGAATTAGGTTATATGACAGGTAGAATAAATGCCATAAGTATATTAGTACCTGGTAAACATTATCAGCAAGACTGTGGTCTGGAATCGAAGATGGATCCCGCAGCATACTGTTTAAAACCTGTTTAGAATCTGAAAATGTACAGAAGTAAGTTTTTTTATATATACACACACACACACACACACATATATATATATATATATATATATATATATATACACACACATATACACACACACACCCACATATATATACACACACATATATACACACTATTTGAAGGCATTGCAATAATAAACTATTACAAATAACACATGGAAATGCAAGCCTGACAGTACTGATTTAACAAACTACAAAATTCACTTAAACATTTGTTTAGTAAAGTGAGTGTGCCAATGAACTGCAGCAAACAAGATTTTAACTAACCCAGCATAAATACCAAAGAAAATGTAATTCATGAATTGCTGAAATACATTCTCATGTTGTATTGTTATATATTTGGTATTTATGTTGTACTCTTGTATCGTAATGATTAAATGATGACAATGCATTCCCCAGATAGCCTTAGATCGG
>JAODUD010000026.1:6404213-6419344 GCA_026784285.1 Stomatorhinus walkeri | reverse complement strand
GTAAGCCTCGCTTACTTACAGCTGAGCCTCGTTCGTGGAACGACATGAGGCTTAATTTGGAGATGCCGCTAATGTGAATCTCACTTTTTCGCGTAAGTCTGGCTTTAGTTAGCTACTTTCATGGAATACCCCCCAGTTGTAACTTTAGCATCTAATAATTTGGGAAACGAACACATTTCTGTAAATGTTTTGCCATTACAATGTAATTGTTTGACAATCTGCTTTATTAGTCCCAGTTTGATGTGAAGTGGAGGAATCTGTATTTTATTTACAGACACAAGTGCATCATCCTTCATATTGTGGATACCAGGGTGCTGGCCATTGTCACATAACTTATACCTTATTTGCTTTATTTCTGCTGTCCCACAAACACAGGAGACAAGCAAAGCATGCGGAAACCCCAGCACCTTGATATCGCCACATCCATCTCCTCGCCATAACAAAATATAAAAAACATGTTAAATTAATTTTAAAATACCCATACATCAACTAGATCCAGACCTAATAATTTACATTAGTCTTCTCTTAGAACCAAACCTTCAAACCAAATTAAAACTTGATTTGAGAACATCACCGCTAGGGAGTAGTTCCTGTTAGCAATAGTCAAAATAGTCAAAAATGTCCAACATACAACTATATATGAATTTTCATTTATTTGTAGACACATGGCTTTTTCAGTCCCTGACACCCTGGTGATGGGGGTTCAAATACTGCCACTGCCCTGTGTGTGGGGAATTTGCATGATCTCTCTATGTTGTGTAGGTTTCCTCCTGCAGTTTATAAACATGTAGTTAGGTGACTTAGTTTCCTAAAACTGTCCATAGTGTGTGTGTGCCTTGCAATGTACTGGCATCCCATTCAGAATGAACCCCAGCCTTGTGTCCAGTTACCTGGAGTAGTATTTGACCCACATTTCAGTTATCATTGTGGTTGATGTTGTTTTTTTGATTTCCTCTGGAAAATTATTTGTAAAGAACTTTGCAATGAGAACTTTGCACTTTTCAAGTACTATATTTAAAAAGTCCATACAGGCCATATGGTCATTGTAAATTCTTTGTAAATTGTTGACCATTTCTGTTAGCATGCCACCTTCCTAGAAATCATTTTGATTTGATGTAACCAATGAAACTTTGCCTCCAAATAATTCATATTTTTGTGTTATTTCTGAATACACAAACTGATACAGCTGCACAAAAATCAAGCTCAAAAGGAATCCTTATCATTGAAAGATTATAGTGTTTCATTGCTTAGATTTACACTGTAATTTACAAAAACATAGAACACATATGGAAACAATTATAGTCACGACTGGCCATGGAGCGATAATCCACAAGGCAGTTTTCTGACATCATGGGAACTTTATTTTAAAAAGGACACAAACAACAACTGAAACAAAACAGCCACATGGGGTCAAAACAAAGACAGGAAGACACAGCAATAATTGAACTGGACAGAAGAGAGTACTGAGGGAAACACAAGAACCACATCTACACATTCCAGGAGCTTGTGGGAGAATAACGCATAACACACACAATGACCAACACAGAAACAGGGCAAGGGTGGGTAAATATATACACTAGTGATGAGGAGTCAACAAGGGACAGGTGTGAATCATAGACCAGTTAACTAAAGACTGGACTCGGAATCACTAGGAACATTGGGGAGATAAACAGAAACATGAGGGACATGACAAAGACAGATTCTGACAATAACTTAAGTTTCATGGATTTAAAGAGATTTTGCATGCTAATAAAAAATAATCTTGCAACTATCCATTCTCCTGTCACTTGCTCTGAATAATTACCTTCGTTCTTTAGTTTTGCATTTCTTAAATTTACTATAATTGTTGTTAAATTTACTATGAAGTGTACATTTGCATGACATTGCATCTACAGAGTCTTGTGGTAGCTATATAGTTAAAATAGCTAATAATCAGAGCTGTCAGTAATGATGCCATTGTATTCCCCAGTCAGCCCTGTCCTGACACAAACTGTGGAGATCAAAGTCAAAGTCATGCTTGGGCTAAAAATGATAGTGAATGGTGCTACACTAAAAGAAATGGATGGTTGAAGTGGATCTAAAAGACTGAGAAAGAATTGTGGAATATCCAAGATGCCATCAGTGAAGTCTGTAACAAATTTGTCACTTAATTTGTCTTAGTAGTGTTTTTTGAGAACAAATTTGTTCTTTAGAGAAAAAACTTTATATCTAAATGCCCAATTGTTTTTACAATTCCAATATCAAAACATCTGAATGTGTATGATAAGGATGAACTAGTCTTATAGTTTTATAGGCCAGGTCATCAAAATGATACTTTAAAAGGGTGTCATTGGAAGGTCTTTTTTTATAAAGATGTAGAATTCATCATAATGTTACAAATACCAGGTAAAGCCCCATCGGTTAGAGCTCAGCCAGTCATCATTTGTATTGACATTTAAATGACACACTTTATTAGCTGAACAAAAACCAAATGTTCTTTTGTAGATACATACTGTAGGAAGGAATCTAACACTTATCATTCAATTCAAATGAGCATAATAACATAACTACAACTGAAATTTGCGTCATCGATAGATAATAATATGCTCAAGATAAATGTAAATAATATTCATCCTTAAATAATTTCCATAATCTTAAAAGACAAATGTGACACCTTTCAATAAATGAACACAAAGAAAAAAATGGAAAAAAAAACATAAAAATAAACATTTTTACTTGGTAGAAAAACTTATTGGTATGGATGATTTACTATATTCGTCAAAAAAGTGCTTGAGGTTTTTAAAAACGAACATAAGTTGTTAATATTCATCCCCGGGTAATTGACCAGCATTTATTATCTACCTGCGTTCTTTGTGGTATGTAACATCCCTTCATTTAGTGCCATAATTTTGTAACAGCAATACTTACCAAAATGTTCAGCAGTAGTTTAAGATGTGCAGTACAAATAAATCATTACTGGTTTGGTTGCATATGAAAGTTAATTTGGCTATCAAATGACAATCTTAATATCAAATTCACGTGCATCACGTTGTCCCATTTTGTGCAAAAAGCCTATGTAAAGGTAATTCAATCTTAAGATAATAATATGTAAAGACACAATTATATAAGCCTGGAATTTTTCAGGAACTGAATAAGAACCTTATAAACAAAAGTGTACTGTAGGACGGTCTGCACCATCATCATGCGCTGCTGACGTATCAAGTTCAAAGCAGTTGGGACATTCAACAGCTGAAAAAACAGGGAATACTTACATTAAAGTAGACAGTTACATTCCATTACTCATTTAAACAATGTAAGTTGTCTGTGTTTTTATCTACTATGTGAAATAAATATTTCATGTTGACTTTATAATAATAAGGTTTTTTCTAATAAATTTTTTTTTTAAATATAAAATGTATTTGCTGTATTGCCAGAATATCATATGTAATATAATTTTATTATGTTCATATTATTTTATATTAAAATAATATACATTTTATATATTATTTTAATATTATATTTAATATTATTTTTGTGCCATACCTCATTATTTTCCAGACAAGCAATCATGATTTCTGTCAAAATTACCACTCCTGTACGTCCCACCCCAGTATTGCAGTGGATCAGAACAGGTGCATGGTTCTTTGGATCTGTGGTGCTGTTCGTATGCCTTCTTACGGATTGAATCTCTTCTAAATAGGCTGAAAAACAAAGGATCTTGACAGTCAAAGTAGAATTACACCAACGAGCCAAAACATTATAATCACTACTACATAAAGTGAATAATAATTGAGTATCTGGTAAAAATGGTGCCTGTCAAAGTCTGGTATATATTAGCATTCAGCGATCTGAGTGACTGACAATGGCCAAAACATTGCGGCAAGAAAACTGCATCAGACAATCTCCAAAACGGTAAGCCTTGTGGGGTGCTTATGGTCACCTGTGGTGAGTACCTATTAAAATCATTCTTTTCTGCCACAGTAACGTGCTTTTATCGGTTCATACTAGACAGGATGTTCTCTAACATCTCACCACCCAACATCTTCAGTCATCCATGGTTTGTACCTCCTCGCATTTAGTAGGTACTCACCACAGCTGACCATGAGCACCCCATGAGTTTCGTTATTTCAGAGATGCCCTCACACAGTTGCCTGTCCATAATGATTTGGCCCGTGTCAAAGTCACTCAGATCTTTATTACTGCCCAGTTCTTCTGCATTCATCATGCCAACCACAAGTAACAAATGTTACTGAATCATCAAATATATCCAAGAGATTGGCACACATGTATAAGATTTTATAATGTTTTGGCTCATCAATGTATATTTATGACATCATAATAATGAATCAAGTTTCAATAAAATATTTTGAAAATAAGCAGGCCCTAAAATACATTCCAAGATAAATTTAACACTATTTATAATGTTTCTGGTTTTATGAAATATAAATTTTACTTATTTATAAATTGTATTTATTTGTATATTTTAATTATTCAATAGATTCATTTTTCGTAAACAATGTTAATTTTTTTGAGAAAACAAGGTCAGACAGCCCTGTGCAATATGGGATTAAGGCAGCCAGTGGTGAAATCACTCTACCAACCACAGGATTTGAAAAAATTACCTTCCGTTCACAGGTATAGTTTTCTAAGCTGTGGAGCTACACATATATTACAAATAGAAAATATAACAAGAGACATCAAAACTCCATACCTAATGATAAGAATGTAAGTTTAAGTAAGTATGACAGTAGAAATAAATTACCCCAAGCGACACAATCTTTCGATAAAGATGTTACATCATTGTTAAATCACAAAAATTTATGCTGATATTTTTTTCATTAGTTGAATTTAAACTGTTATCTAACCGATTAAGACATTTAACACTCACATAAAAAACCCTTGATGTCTTCAGGACATCCATGGTCAGGCCAGTCTGTGTACTGCAGATGCCAGACAGTCCGTTCTTGGCCAGTCATAAGCTGCTTTATCTTCAAGCCTGTGGTAGCATAGCAGCCAGAGTCAGTACGGAAGCGTGTGGTAATTCTGAAGCGGCCATAAGTAACAGAGTTGTGGCGTGATCCCAGACGTGGCCAGTAACGAAAGCTCCTCTCCCTGCCTCCTTCCTATAAGTCAGAATGGAGATAAATACAGTTTAATACATTAATATTAACATCACATATCACATTTTTCTTAAACTACAGAATCTTGGTTCTGTATAGTCAATTCATCAATTTATTTCTCATGTACAAGGAAATTAATCTACCAGAACTACAGTCATTTGTAAGTACATAGTACAGATATTTAAATAGGCCATCTTTTACAAATGCGGTAAAGACAAACCATTACCTCAAAACAGAGATCAATTCCAAGAAAAAAACTGTACCTCTTCAGCAGTGACCATGGCAATGATAGAAACACCCTGCTCCCACACCATCTGCCAGAAGTCCTGACAGGTGCTGGAGAGTGGCCCTTGGGAAGCAATGTAATTCTTCTCTTCCACACCCACAGTGACCTGATAGCCAGATAGGCAGAACAACAATGATGATATAAAAAAAAAGGGAAAAAGACGACAGAAAATAACTATGGTATTAAACAGACTTAACAATTTATGAAAATGTACATAGAAGAACTTCAGACTTTGTTCACAAAAGATTTCTAAACAGGTTAGATTTACCTTGATATGAGAGGCATTGATATAGCCTGTGTTGTTTTCTTTGGTTGGTACCAACTCAACACGCGTGTCATCATAAGGCAGAATGTCCTGAAAGCGATTCCTGTCACCATTCTCCGGCAATTGAGCGATGGAGCATTCCAGGTGCGGATGCTGCTTGGGTAGCTGTTCATACTGCGCCATCTCCATACCCTGCTCCAGGTGCTCTTCAAGAAGCTTCCACTGAAAGGCACAGTGAAACATGAGTATTCTGCAGGGACTTACATGTATTGATATATCACAATATGCTCATTGCTCACCACTTTTTCATTGACACAATATTCTTCAAGTCATAAAGCTCTGAGAGGTTTAAAGGACAGAACTCACTAATAGAGCAAGAATGAAACAGGAACACGCAACAAGAGAAATTACTGCACTAAAAATTCTCTTGAAAAAAGCTAATCTATATAAGAATCTATAACAGATAAAAGCGATACTATGATTTTAACTTCCCAAAATGAAACTAATAATTCAACATCACTGTGCATCCATCTATCTTCCATACTTGCTTATCCTATGGTTGATGGCGGTCCAGAGGCTAACCCAGAAACACCAACCCATAACAGGACACTCGAAATTGGGCATTTACTTGATTAAACTCAATGAATCTAATTTACAAAAGTACTGATTAAAATATCCCTTCTCCATTACTTGCCAATATGGAGGAAAGAAGACAGAGCATTGAGGAGGAGGATCCAAATAAAAAGCGAAAGCATACAAAAATTAGTGTTTATTAATAAATATTAATATTTATTAGTTGAAGTTAACATAATGTTTTTTAAATTAAGAGACCTCAGCATTTTTCAATGTATTGGTGTGCGTCTGTGAATAATATACGCATTGTTTTTTGCAAACTGCAGCCTGGTGCTTTTCTGTGTCTCATTAATGAAAGGCTCCTGCAATGCTTAATGGAACTTCAGTTCTGCTTCTAGGAGCCTGATGCGAACTGTTCTAGTGGTGTACTTCACACCTGCGCTTACTTTTTTCCCCATTCCTTTTCAAATTCAGCTGATGTCATCCTCTGATTCATGGAATTGCTGGATAAGTTGAAGGTCATCTTTGTGATTAAAAAGAGGCTTTTGCCCTCTACCTGGCTAGTTACTGGTTGTTCCCAGTATCTTCTGTTTCATCTTGTCTTACAAACTTTGAGCTTGGAAGAAACATGCCATATAGTCTTCTTCCAGCATAACCAGGATTAAACCAAGATTTAAAAATGCAAATTTAATTTTTAAAAAATATCTCTTAAAAGTACAGCTCTGGGAAAAATTAATTAAAATAGATAAATAAATTCAACACATCTTGGCTTGAGTACAACACGTATCTTTGCCAACCTTCGTCACTCATATTACCTGTCTCTGTGACTGTGGAATCTCTTTCAGTCTTTAACTTTTCATCTTTTCAGTGCTGTTAATTTTGGATTTTTAATAATGGATCCCAAGTATTATTTGCAAATTTTCACATTACAGGAATCTTCTGCCCCTAACCCACATCAATGTGAAGGGGTGACGGTATGTCTGTTTATTCCTCATTTGCACTATGACCAACATTTTCTGTGACCTAACAACAAGAACTATAACAGATTCCATAAGAATGGTCGTTTCCCACAAAGATACAACTACAGGTCTGTCTGTGTGTGTGTGTGTGTGTGTGTCTATGCACGCACGCGCACGCACAAGTATACAATGAGAGCAGTCAGACTTGTTGGTGGTGCAGGAACATTTTGGTTGTTTAGCGGAGTATAGGAATGAAAATTGTGTTGCACACAAGTGGCAACTGTTACCTCCCTAACAATAAGGGTTTTTCTCTATAAACATTTAGTACAAGAACAGTACTTTTGGTGGCATCTGTTGTGCCCCCCTCTGGAACTGCTCTTCATAAATTTTTCTGTTTATTGCCACCCCCCTCTGAACAGTACAATGCATACAGCTATTTGAGTATGGCAGATACCACCTCCCCCAAGGTGAGTTGAGTAAATCAAGGATATACTGTTAAGATAGAATATAAGTATAAGAATATAGAAAAAATACATAATATGCTACACTTATACTAGATAAGATTATAATGTTAAGTTTGTAATATAAATTTTAAACCTGATTTTAAAATTCTATTAGTTGTCATGGGGGGTCTGGAACCGATCCAGGAAGCACGTGGCATGAGGCTAGGGCACACCATGGACATCGCAGGACATACATACACACTACATCACTCACAACGGGTCTTTGGGTGCAAGAGGAAAGAACAGCACACAGATGAAACCTGCATCACACAGAATGAACATGCAAACTCCAGACACACAGAGCAGAGGCATGATCTGAACCCTCAGCCCTGGGGGTATGAATCTGCTGTGCCAGCTGTTAAGTCAGGGTGCCACCCTTAATAAGCCATAATACACCCACCAAAATTATATTATTACCATTATTCAACACTCACTATGTATCATAACTGAAATACAGGCACTCCTCTACTTACGAACAAGTTACGTTCTGAACAGACTTTTGTAACTTGAAAGTCATTAATACGATCGTAAGTCGTTATTCTACATCATTTTAAGGGTATACACAAGTTCAAAGGACTAGGATGCTGGGAGTGCGCACGCTACGCTGCTGCGCTGCGGAAGTAGCGGGCAGAAGTCATACTAGGTGGACTTGATGTTACGGGCGGGAGACGGGAGCCCAATGAACACAATTTGGACTTACGGTCCTCTTTTTTCGTATGACTGAACGTTTGTAAGTTGAAACTTCATAAGTAGAGGAGCATCTGTATTCTGTTCTGAAAATATAACATGATAACATTACAGCTTAAGAGTAAGGTGTTATACTCTAACCTACATAACAGCATTTGGATACAACTCCACTCAAGGTAAAGAATGGCCACAAAGAAGAAGGGGATAAAAGGAGACATACCCTCTCATCATTGGAGGAGATCCCAGGTTTTGGATTGTTCTTGTCATGTACTGGCATTCTAGACACTGCGAGTCCATTCAGTGCTGCAATCTTTAAAGGCCCAGCTTTCTTGAACTCAGACTTAGTTCCTCTTTTCATACCCTAATATCAGAGAGAAATTATCAGACAATTCAAAAGAGCATATAATATTAAAACTACAGAGATGTCGGTAAGACAGCGGAAATGGATATTCTGCTAGACTATCAGGTAGCAACAAAACGGTACTGCTGTCAGACCATATTTAATTTCATTCTAGGTGTTTAGCCAAAGAGAATGCATTGCCAAACAGCAGAAGCATGCCACAATTACACTGAACGCCAGCACATCGCTCCACTGTTTTAGTATGAAACATATACAATACCTGTCATATAAGGTTATACAGTCAAGATGAAAAACAAAATCCCACTGAAATAATAAATAAAATATTGAACAGTTGTTCCCTATAATAGTAGTTTTGAATTTCGTACATTTTATTCTATTGAGTTTTTCTCAGTTTGTTAATAATGCATTGCTTCTCTCAAAATATTAAAATAAAGAAATAAGCACATGCTGCATGTCCGTGTAGGTGAAAACCATATATGGGCTACTACTAACCAGCAGGCATCTATTGCACTTGCTAACATCAGAAGAATAACATTGAGGAAACTAATCCTTTTCATAAAAATGACATTGAATGATCCACAAATTACCCAACATTATGCTTGGGAAAAATGCATATCAAGACCAAAACAAAAAGACCAATTCAGAGTCTTGGGGCCATATTTTCCATTGCCGAGAAGCACAACGCAAAGTGATTTTGCTCCTTTCATACCAGTACATTACTCATTTTCATGCCATGCGTGACTATCATCAAAATAGCTAGATTTTGCACCCACTTTCCACTCTAGGAACACCACTGTTTTTTAAATGGCTGGGTCTCCCCGTTCCCAGCTGCTTGGCAGTGAGCTTCTGTTTTTTCTGTCTTCTGACATCATGATACCACTATCAGCACTGACTGGGTGATTTAATGATGCCAGAAAACGAGGACACACTCTGCTGCTACCTCAACTCACACCTGCTTCACCTCCAAAGGCGTGGAGGAACAGTGGTGCTCCAGTAGACAAAGTGCTCGTGCATTTTCACCTCGCACACAAGCATGTCCATTTCCTCAGGTGAAAAGCAATCTGGCTTGCCAGGCAACTACGCAATTGTAATAGCAATCTATCACAAATCATGCATCGCTGCCTTTTAAAGGTGAGGTTACATTCCATTCTGATTGGTTCATTGCATGTTGCGTCCAAAACATCCCGCTGAATAATTAAATGAGTTAGGACAACCTTTTTGCACCTTGTGCTGGCGAAGTCTTGTTTTCTCCGCTGTTAAAATATCAAAATGGATTTGGACATGCCTATAAATGTTAATCGTGCTTTACGTTTTGCATTACATCATCAAAATAGAGCCCTGGATCTTAATCCTGTGCAATGCATGCAAAACAATCCAAATGAACTAAAACAGTTCTGGAAAGAGGAAAGAGCCACTATAACTTAATAGACCACAGAGGCATAAAGATACAGAGTACCAAACATATAAACCGAATTGCCATAACATTAAAACCTTCTAGTGTTGTGTAGGTGTCCTCGTGCCACCAGAACAGCTCTGACCCATAGAGGCATGATGGTGAAGGTGTCCTATGGTATCTGGCACCAAGATGTTAGCAGCAGACCCTTTAAGTACTATAAGTTATGAAGTGGGACCTCTGCAGATTGGACTTGTCTGTTGTACACAACTCACAGATGTCCCAAAATTAACAGCACTGAAAAGATGAAAAGTTAAAGACTGAAAGAGATTCCACAGTCACAGAGACAGGTAATATGAGTGACGAAGGTTGGCAAAGATACGTGTTGTACTCAAGCCAAGATGTGTAGAATTTATTTATCTATTTTAATTAATTTTTCCCAGTCAATATCCTGAAGTCTTTTTTCATGTTCCTCAAACCATTCCTGAACATTTTTTGCAGTGTGGCAGGGTGCATTACACTGCTGAAAGAGACATCTGAAAATACTGTTGCCATGAAGGGGTATACTTGCTCTGTAGTGATGTTTAGGTATATGTGGTATATGTCAAAGTAGCATCCACATGAATGCCAGGACCCAATGTTTCCCAGCAGATCACTGCCCAGAACATCATGCTGCCAACGTTTCCCATAGTGCATTTTGCTGCCATCTCTTCCCCAGGCAAACAACACTTAGTTGTCCACATGATATAACAGAACATTTGACTCATCAGACCAGGCCATGTTCCATTGCTCCATGGTCCAATTCTGATACTCATATGCCCATTGTAGGTGCTTTCTGCAATGGACAAAGGCCAGCATGGGCACTCTGACACAGCAAGCCGTGATGCACTGTGTATTCTAACACCTTTCTATCAGAACCAGCATTAACCTTTCCAGCATTTGTGCTATAGTAGCTCTACGGTGGGACTGGATTTTGCAGCGCTGGACAAAAAAATCGAACCATACTTTTCTACCTCAGAATTTTTAAAAGTTTTTAAGAGACCAAGAATAGAGGAAGATACTTGTTGCAGTCAGTTCTGTACTGCTTTATTTTATGTTTGCCCTTTAACATACTTGCAATTTTAATCAGTTTTGCACATTGTTACATTATTATATGGTTTTCGTTTGAGCTGTTTCTTTGAATACTTGAATATCAATAACCTTCTATAGTTTTAAGGAAATTTTATATGCAACCAGTCTTTACTAATATTGTTTATAGTCAATGTTTTCATTCTGTTTGTCAGAATAGGGTTATTTTTATTCTTATTTTGATTATTACATTATTACATGGAACAGATTGTGAAACTATAATATTGATAATTATCGATATCGGGCAATACAGGATAAAATATCATGATAATTTTTATTTGTCATATCGCCCAGCTCTACTGATCAGTGTATAAGAAAGTATAAGCATAAAGTTAATGAAATAGCAATTTAAAGAGAAACTGATTATAATACTGACACAGGGTTCAATGAGAAGGCTTAACTCACCGTCAGAGGTGGCAGGCCATCCGGATTATTCGCCTTCCCAGAAGCTTCATCTGAAACAGGCCTCTTCTTAGACAAGGTTTGCTTGGGTATGTGCCGAGAGCTACTGAGGTTACTCACAGAGACTGACAGCACAAGTTCACTTTCCTTTCCGTGCTGAGGGTCGTCTTCTGCCAGTACGTACACATTATTATTATTCTTTGGTAAATTCTCTGTCACTGGCTTCTGGAGTGAATGTGATTGATGGATGAGTGCTTCAGGAATTGGGGTTTCAAGAGCTTGTTCATGGAGGTAGGCAGTGGGACATTCTGCTATAGTATGATTGAGCACAGCCACATGCTGCTCGGAGTAGCCTGAGGAATTCTGCGACTGTGGTATAAGGCAGCCATTGTCATCCTCAAATTCATCCTCTTCGCCACTACTGTGTACCAGCATTGTGGCATCTGACAGTGATTTCTGGTGTCTACACAGTAAATCCTGTGTGCTCTTCCCATTTTGGCTTTTAGTCCTCTCCAAAACGGCATTCAGCTGGGAGCCTGAAGCCTGAACTTGGGACTGGCTTGTCTCATCTCTTGATGTGCACATCGCCGTCTCTTTCATTCTAATACCCTCTAAGCTATAGGCAAGGCCTGCAATGTCAATGCTATTCCGCTTCTTCATGTGGCCACGCTGTGCTGTAGTAAGCAGTTCACTCACCTCCTGCAGTGAATGGGCCACAGGAAGGCTATCTTCCTGGAACATCTGAACAGAGTGATGAACCCTGCGTGTAACCAGGTCAGGGTTACTGCTACTAACGTAATGATGGTGTGAAAGGTCAGGGGTGCTGTTTGCAGGCCGTGGGTAGGAGTATGGGGGAGGTGGACAGTACACCTGAGTCCTCATGATATTAGGGGCAGGATAATCATGCGACTGTAGCTGCACGTTGGTGAGCTCTGGGACACTCACAGCTCCGACCACAGGGCGTCGATCGCTGGGGTACTGGTATGCAGAAGGGCCATGGAAGCTGTAGTTGAGATGCAAATGGTACTGGCTAGTAAGCTGGCTCTGTTCACGGATTTCAGGCTGACTGTATACCAGAGGATCCGGTCGACTGTAAGCATAGGACCTGCCAATGTTTAGGTTCCGCATCGAGTGACTCTGGCGCTCTGAAGACCCCATGCCCAGTTTTTTTTGCTGCATGACAGTTTCATAGTCTGGTGTGGCACGGTAAGAGGGCGGAATGAGTGAGCTGCGGTGGTAACATGGCATGTAGTCTGGCCGCAGTATATCATTCCCCGTGATGCTGGGGTTAGAAGACATGGGAGATGTCTGCAGGTAGTGCTGTAGGTTGTTTAGAGAGCTAGCACTATGGGCACTGTATACACTTTCATTACAGACCTGCCCATTATATTCATTAGCAGAATGGTCCAAACTGGACTGGGACTGACAGAAGTAGCCATTCTGACTATCTGCAAAGAAACAAAGGCCAGTATTCGGGCATATTGTTTTTATTTAACATCACAGGCACTGTTATGAAGACATTAAACAAGAGCAGAAGCAAGAAATAAATGTCACAGTCATTCTGTACAAGTTCATTAGTTTTGGGGGTATTGTTCCTGAATCCTTAACAGCATGTTCCCAAAATCTACATAAAAAACATCACATGCAACCCATCATACCTGGCACTCCATACCTGAGAACTACTGTGTTCTGTCATCTAATCATCACCAAAGTCCTATGCCACCAGAATATTGGTTTCTTATTACTATATGGCTACAGAGCAAAGCTGTTGTTACCTCATTGATTTTTGTATATTTAAATCCCTGCTACAGACTAGGTACTTTTCAATTGAACACAAACACTTACAGTGATAAACTTGCTGACTGGTTGACCAATGAAGGGAAAAGAGACAGACGCAACGGAGCAAAAATTAAGCAGAAATTATTTTTGTACCCCAGTTACATTTAATGCATCAATTAATATATTTTGGTTGTGTGTCCATATTTCTGCATTGGAAAATTTGACTGATAACCAATATAATTTAATCATCTTTTATTCTGCGGAAAATGAAACACGATGTGCTAGCTAGATTTTATAAGAATCATTATAATTCTATAAAAGAATCATCATCAAAGCTGACCGTTACCTTGGGATGTGTAGTGGCCATTGTAATTCATCTGAGGAGGGGGCAGCATGTAGGTCTGGCCTTTGGCTTGATTTGCCTGCAGAAAATATAACAGATTGCTTATTATTTACATGCACCAGTCAAAAGTTTAAATATACTTGTTGGAAACTATGGTAACACACAGAAATAATTTGGAAAGTTCATACAGACATAATACTTACATGCCTCACACAAGACAGCTTAAACTACACTGGAATTCAGTCATATACACACACGGGCTTACAAAACAATACAAGGTGTTAATGTTTTAATTTTCAGAGCAGTACAAAAAGCATAGGATTATGTTTTAAAAAGTGCAAAGTTATTTCAGATAACTTGCCAAGCAAATATAATGAGATCAGGTGCAAAGTATGCAGAAGTTCAAAACGATTGCTGTTTGGTAACAAAATATGTTCAGCATGCCTTCCCAGCTCTTCTGCAGCAATGCTTGAGATGTAAGGCTCTTCCATCTGTTTCTTCTCATGCAAGTTTTGTGGGTTCGAGGTCTACAGCCCGGGCTTAGCTGGCCATTAGCTTGGGTTATTCTTCCCATATGTTCTTCCCCAGATACACCGCAAAGTTCTGTGAGAACTAGCTGAGGTTTTGGGATTGTTAATGTGTTAAAGAATGGAATGGATTGCCCAATTAGCCATAACGAGATGTCTTTATAGTATGCTATGATAATCATGCTAGTTCCATGGTTGCCAGCAAAGCACCCCCAGACCATGTGGTACGAACTTCTGTACCACTAGGTAAATGATAACCAAAGCTTAACTACCTATCCAAAGTCCAATTAAGATAGTGTCCAAAAAAGATTTTAGCATGTATGAACCAGGGGGCACCAATGGATGGGGAAGTTCCAAAGGTGATCAGTGATCACCCAGACTCCAGCTGGAGGCCAGGTAGTTCACAAGCAACTCCCGACGCTCCTTCACACTTCGGGCTGATATTATGTATATCACAGGGGCAAGGAAGCCAAACTGGTGTCCCCTTGTGGAAGGACTGTGTTCACAAGCATACTGTCGAGTACAGGGCACCTATCTATCCTAACACACAACACTGCTTCCTCTGTTCATGACAGTGACACACAGACACAAGTAGAACTGTCACTCACCATCTCTACATCTTACAAATATCTGACACTAGGATCAAACTTATGCATACGATTTATTTTCATTCCTCAAGCAAGTAACAACTTCTTGTACTACAGGGTGGGCCATTTATATGGATACACCTTAATAAAATGGGAATGGTAGGTGATATTAACTTCCTGTTTGTGGCACATTAGTATATGTGAGGGGGGAAACTTTTCAAGATGGGTGGTGACCATGG
>JAODUD010000026.1:6383561-6401245 GCA_026784285.1 Stomatorhinus walkeri | reverse complement strand
AGGTAGTGGTTAAGGGTTGGATGGAGATTCCGAAGGAAGAGAGCCTTGAAGTTTGCATCTTCTTCCATGTCTGGCTCCAATCAATCAAGATGTCCAGTACACCCTGCAACATGTGACGTCGCCACTACCAATGATGTCCGTGCATCCAGCTCGCCGTTATATTTTATGTGTTCTATTGGATTTAGGTCAGGCAAGCGTGGGGGCCAGTCAATGGTATCAATTCCGTCATTCTCGAGGAACGGCCTGCACACTCTCGCCACGAGGCCCAGGACCCACTGCACCAGTATAGGGTCTGACAGTGGCTCCAAGGATTTCATCCTGATACCTAATGGCAGTCAAAATGCTGTTGTCTTGCCTGTAGAGGTCTGTGCATCCCTCCATGAATATGCCCCAGACCATCACTGACCCACCACCAAACCAATCATGCTGAACAATGTTAGATCCCCTTTCATGTCTGTCACATGTGCTCAGGGTGAATCTGCTCTCATCTGACAATGGCACATATTGATGAGCCATCCTGGAGGAGTTGGACTACCTGTACAACCTCTGTAGGGTCCAGGTATCGCCTCATGCTACCAGTAGTGACACTGACTGTAGCCAAATGCAAAACTAATGAAAAAACATTCAGAAAAGATGAGGGGAAAATGCCAGTGGCCTCCACCTGTTAAACTATTCCTGTTTTGGGGGTCGTCTCATTGTTGCCCCTCTAATACACTTGTCTTTAATATCATCTAGGACAGACTGGGTCCTTACCCAACCTCCCCTCTTACCTCGTGTCTCTCTGTTCATACTGGGTATGGATCCACTGCTGATGGCATTACAGGCCGTGCTGACATCTAGGACAGACTGGGTCCTTACCCAACCTCCCCTCTTACCTCGTGTCTCTCTGTTCATATTGGGTATGGATCCACTGCGTTTGGCATTATAGGCCATTCCTGCTTTGACTAACTTGAGGGTGAACAAAGTACTCAAAGTGCACAGTTATCCTGTCTAATCCGACTCCACTTATTTACCAGCCACAGACTGGGTCAGACAATGCAGCTGTAATCAGGAAGCTGTAAATAAATAGCTAACATAAGCTGCATGTGACTTTGCCAGTAGTTGGGGCAACACAGGCGACCATGTACAAGAAACACAATGGAATCTGCAACTGCACTAAACGCAGCAGAGATCCATAGCTCTGCCCACTGCCCTGCTCCAATTAACACATATTTGCACCCAAAAAAGAAAAAACTGAAAGTCATTGCTCAGGAGGGGAAGCACCAAGTTTTGATTGTGTAAACCTGTAAGAAAATGTATTAGAATCGCAATTTGAAGGCTTGTTACCAACAACAAACACAAAACAGTGGGGTATTTTTTAACTTTTTCCATTCCACTCGGCTTTAAAGAGTTCTTTGTTTTAGTTAGGCTTTTTATAATTTGGTAATAATTTGCTTCATACTATGAATGTAGCCTACCTTCTCTAGCTCTACTTTAATTTCTGCATGTTTTCAGCAAACACTAAATCAAACAGAACATCAACTTCTGGAAATAACAAATGTGGCTCTGCTGAACTTTACAGTACATTGTAACCCTGTCCCAAGTCAATGTTTAGGCCAGAACCAGTTTCTCAGGCACGGCACAAGGTAACTGGCAGTGGAAAAGCACGGAACCAGTTCCAAATTAGGCACTGGCTCGGCCATGACACCAACACTGCATTGGTGGAGAAGAGCTACATGAGAGAAAACCTGTAAAACACAGGGAGATTATATAAACTCACAAAGAGAAGGGACAGAATTCAAAGAACACACTCGGGAGCTGCCTCATTGATAACCCCTGTGCCCCCATGCAGCCCTATTATTCAACAAATGTAGATTAATTACATTTTATAATGAGCGTATTGTAATATATTCATTATATATTTTATAATTTTCATAAACTGTCTGCAGGAAAAATTACTTCAGAATGATTGACAAGCCTCAAAAATTAAACATGAATCAATGAATGTTACATTTATATAGCGCTTTTCAAAACACCCAAGCGCTTTACAGAACAAATGGGCAGGCACTTCAACCACCACCATTATGTAACACCCACCTGGATGATGTGACGGCAGCCATTCTGTGCCAGTATGCTCACCACACAGTAGCTAAAGTGGTGAGGGGGCAGGAGGGCAATTGGGCCACAGTGGGCAATTTTAGCCAGGACATCAGGGTACCACACTTACTTTCAAAAGGTGCTCAGGGATCTTTTTTGACCTCAGAGATTCAGGACATTAACTTTATGTCTCACCTTCAGGCTTATTTGTGATACCACTATGGGGATCCACACGGACCACAGGACCACAGGATGGGCCACACCAGCACCTCTTTCAGCAGCAACCCAGCTTTCCTAGTTGGTCTACCATTTAAGTACTAGCCAGGCCCAAACCTGCTTAACTTCAGATGGATTACCTAGTCAGAACTGCAGGTGGTATGGCTGAGTAATTAATTCAGATGTATATCAACTGTAGAATTTGGCTCTGGATATTTTTTCCAATAACTATGACTGTAAAAAAAACATGGTAAATGCCTGTTAGAGAGATTATAATAAGAAGCAAAGACTTGTGCGAATAAGAGAGGAGAGAATGCAGAAGAAGTACAGCGGCCTAAAAGTAATAGCAGTGTGACAGGTGTATGCAGTGAAGAGGAAACTTACAGACAGCCTTCGTTCATCTTATAAAACTTCTGTCGGCTAAGACACATTCGACAAACATATTTTGATGTTTCCATGTCTTCCTGTGAAACAGAAAAAATGCAATCAATCAATTGTAGATTGAAAACTCTCGGTGCCAAAATTTTTATTTAAAAAAAGGTCACTCACAATAAAAAGATCAGAAACTTACCGTCTGAAACTGAACCGTGTCCTCTTTGTTGGCCAAGTCTAATGTAAAAAATGACTTATTGTGATTCATGCTGTTAATGTCATTCCACCTGTATCACCAAGTGAAACACAAAAAGCAATTTTAGATGTGTTTTCAAAAATGCATAAAACATAAATAAGTGTAATGTAAAATAAATCATGTTGGGTCAAACCAAACATCATGTGGATATGCCATCTACGATACAAATACAGTGATCCCCTGCCTATCATGGAAGTTACGTTCCAGACCCTTCAGCGATAGGTGAAAATCTGCGATATAGAAAGACCATACAAATTAACATTTTTTTAATGGTTTAAGCCTTGAAATACCCCTCCCACACATTCAACACATGTAAACTTATTAAAACACACTTTGTAAAGACATGATATGTGCATGTCGGGCTAAGGATATAACCTTACATATCATTAAATAAATAAATTATTATTATTAATAATAATAATATATATGTATATACAGTCAGGTCCATATATATTTGGACACCGACACAAGTTTTACTATTTTACCTGTTTACTGAAATATATCCCAACTGAAGTTCGACAGGCGGATCAGTGTGGCATCAGCAGTGATGCGGGCGCTGCATTGGCCTGTCATGGTAAAGAAAGAGCTGAGCCAAAAGGCAAAGCTCTCTATTTATGTCTTTATTATCTATTATTAGCTATGGGTAGTGACCGAAAGAACGAGATCGCGAGTGCAAGTGGCCAAAATTGATTTCCTGCACAGGGTGGTTGGCCTCTCCCTTAGAGAGAGGGTAAGGAGCTCGGTCATTCGGGAGGGACTCAGAGTAGAGCTGCTGCTCCTTCGCGTTGAGAGGAGCCAGATGAGGTGGCTCTGGCATCTGATTAGGATGCCTCCTGGACACCTTCCTGGTGAGGTGTTCCAGGCATGTCCCAATGGGAGGAGGCCCCGGGGAAGACCCAGGAGATGCTGGAGGGACTATGTCTCTTGGCTGGACTATGTCTCTTGGCTGGGATTCCCCCAGAGGAGCTGGATGAAGTGGCCGGGGAGAGGGAAGTCTGGGTTTCCCTGCTGATACTGCTGCCCCCGCAACCCGACCTCATATTAAGTAGGAGATAATGGATGGATAGATGGACATAAAGTGGGGACTCGTAGATTTTATTTTAGGGTATCCACATTCGAATTGGATGAAGGGTTTAGGAGTTTCAGCTCATTGACATGTGCCACCCTCATTTTAAAGGGGCCAAAAGTGATTGGACAATTCATTTAAAGACTATTTCATGGACAGGTGTGGGCAACTCCTTCATTCCTCAACCCCACTGAGCATGTATTTCACTGCTAAAGACAAAACTACAGACAGAAAGACACTCAAACAAGCAGCGACTGAAAGCTGCTGTAGTAAAGGCCTGGCAGAGCATTAAAAAGGAGGAAACCCAGCGTCTGGTCATGTCCATGAGTTCAAGACTTCAGGCAGTCATTGCCTGCAAAGGGGTTTCAACTAAGTATTAGAACTGAACATTTTATTTGCAGTTATATTAATTTGTCCAATTGCTTATGAGCCCCTGAAAGGAGGGGATTGTGTAGAAAAGTTACTTTAGTTCCCCACATTTTTATGCAACGTTTTTGTTCTACCCATTGAAAGCTGAAAGGCTGCACTTCAACTGCATCTGACTAGTTTCTTTTAAAATTTATTGTCGTAAAGTAAAGAACTTAAAAATTGAAAAACTTGACTGTAGTGCTGACTGTATATACACATCTCTATCTCTCTGTATACGTAATGGAATATGTAAAAATTAAAACATTTTAAGCTCAGTATGGGTTCACAAAAAGTTTGCCCACCACAATCGGACCGCAAGCAAGGCATGTAATACGCAGAGAAAAATCTGGGGAAAAATCCATGATATAGCAGGGGCGTGATGGCTGAACCGCAATATCGCGGGGGATAACTGTACTGAGATGTTTGTAATATGAATAAACTAAATTCCTTTTTTGTTACATTTTAGTGAATATAGTATGTAATTTTTTACTTTAGCTATCCAAACCCTTCTGTACTTACCGGAATATAACAGGCTGTCTGCTATGTTTATATTTGATGAAGATTCCATCCAAACATGTCCCAATGAGTATATCTGTTCCCTGGCTGTCCTGTGTTAATGGAAAATAATGAAGAAAAAATAGTCATGAAAGATTACATGCTCAAGTGCTAAATACTTTATATCTTGGTGTGTCTGCCCATTCTTTAGCATTAAAACTTTTTATGCTATTTTTTGAAGATCTAGTAATTTTCAAAGTAATGGGATGCAATGCAAAGTAAAGGGAGGAGTAAACTAATGATATACACTTGTAAAAGCCAAATGGGAAATATTAAACACACAACTAATTTTTCATCATTTAAAATCTGCAACGCAATGCCATTTTAAAAAAAAGACGGACTCCCCCAATATTGTCAGTTAGCCGATGATAACTATAAAGCTATGTGCCCTTCAGTCTGCAGGAGTAGCCAGCCTATCCTTGTCATCATTTAGACTTAAATTACTTAGATTAATTAACTTGTAACTTGTAAGATTCCTGTAACTCAAGATAATTTCCACTCAAACTTTGGCTACATAAGCATTGCTGTTTTCACTTAAATACAGACATTTAGTCTCTGCTTTCATCTTTTGTCCACACTACCCCAGTTTTAAAAAAAGACTCTTATGAAGTCTCACAGTTGTATACTTCTAAAACTGAAATTTTCAGCGTTGCAGTGTGGATCAGTGAAAGTGCTGGGCGGTATAACCAAAAATTTGATTTTAAGATTCTTGCAGTTTCATGGTAAATTTCAGCATTTTTCTTTCAACCTTATCGCCACAGCAAGAGTTACATTGATAAGATACATTTACAAATATTTTTAAAAAGCTGTTTTATTAATGTGGGAGCCATTTATAAGTTTGGGGAGTATTATGTATTTTGGCCTCTGAGCGTTGTATAGCACAGGGTGATTTGATCACATGAGTATCGCTGGGTATGTGGTCACGTTAGGACAGGTGGGTATGAATGAGTGTTTTCCACTTGGACGGTGTGTATGGCGGAGGGAACACCTGTAGAGTAGACAGCATGGTACAAACAGCACACTGTAAGCACATTATACAGCACAAGTGTTCTAGGTTAAAGCAAAAGGTCCTTTTTATGAGAACCTAAAATTTAGAATAAACCGGAACATCACTCAACTGCAGAGACCACTTGGACTTTGGTTATTTAAAGATACGTGTTGAGAACACTTGGCCATCTATTCTGAGGCTTACAGGAAAACCTTTACAATTAAATAAAAGTAAATTCAGAGTATAACAGACACATTTTATTAATGTATATTCTGCTCGATAGCGACATGTTTTATTGATTATAACCATGTACCAGGGTTTCAGAGGCATATCGCTTTCATGGTATACCATGATATGAAAACTTATGATTACCAAAAAATGCAACCAAACATTCTCCCACAGTGTCACTACCCAATCCATACCACCTGCCCGATTTGTACTTTGCATGACTGCATTTTCGAGTATGAGTGCACTGCATTGCATTTTCTGGCACTACCGAATTCATCCTGCCATTTTATGGTAAACCAAATTTTCTACAGTAACAGCAAACTATACCGGTCGCTTTATGGTTTGGCAAGTAGTGGTATTAATGATTCTGCTGATTGAAAAAAATCTGTTTCCTTTGCTTGTCATTTTAAGTGTTCACTCTTTGATTTCAGAACTCACTTTGGTAGTCTATTTAGTTATGCAGTTTATTGTCCGTACCTTCACCATGCATTCATACAACAATCAGTCATGGCAAGGCACATGCACATACACATACATAATATATTTATACACATGCATATATAATATATATAATGTATTACCTTGGCATGATAACTCTCATAGCCATAGCCTTCCATTTTCTCCACTTCTTGCATGTACAGCATTTCAGCTTCTGGGGCCAACAGTCCTCTAACAAAGAACGTTCAGAATTAAACACTGCATTATTTATAACTTTTTTTTGCATCAAAAGGCAAAAAGACTATTAACATTTTGAACACAATACGGACAACCCCACCCATAACTATTGGGACCAATGCCTCAAAATGATTTTCAGTTCGGAAAAAGCACAGAGAATTAAACACTGCTGGAAAAAAAAACATATTTTAGATTAGATACTCTGTCCAGCATATCTGGATATCTTTCAGTTTTTCTGGTAACAAGAGACATTTAAATAACCTTTCAGGTCAATGCTTAAACAAATTTTACCAAACAGTGCAACGTTTGAACCATGCAGTAAAATTGCTATTTCTTCTGTAAATTTATTACATTTATTACTAGGCAGTTTGTCTCATTGCACCTTATCTAAGGACGTTTTCACATAAAGCTCATTTTAATTGAACCAAATCCATTTTAAGTGGACCAGAAAGTGGGCCAAGAGAAAGAGAAGTCAATTGTCTTTTAATTCATATTGCCCATCACCTTGCAAAAGCACTAATGCAAAACAAAACACATCCTCATAGACTAAACAATTATGGAGGAGATAACGTGTGGTCCAGCAAAGCAAAATAACATATGGCTTATTTTTGATACGACTGACAACCCTTGAGTCATTCTCACTGAAATGTAGATATTAATAAAAGGAGAACTTCCATCAAATGTTTATTACACATTTTATTTAATTTGGTTCTTGAATACTGTTATAAATTAATATCATCTGTATAAAGAATTCATAACAATGACTGGACATTTGTGACATCAACACTGTATGCTGTTGTGGCCAAAAAGTATAGAGCTAAGTGCTAAGCGAGCTCAGTGTACTTTGTTTCATTTGTTAGCCCTAGAAAACACCCTAAATGCTTAGTTTAGCTTACTTGTGTACACTCTACATTGCTTTTGGTATGGTACAATCGTATATTGTAACATTTATTAAAAAAAAAAAATGTTAGCTTAATTTTGTAACATATTCAGCTTTCTGAACACTGCAATACTGCATTTGGCCACGTAAAGATGTGTTAACCCCAGACATAAGACAATGGAGAATACACTTACAAGCATGAAACAAGCATGCAACCGCATGGAAGAATCAACACTCTTCTAAGTGGGAACCGTTCTATGCTTAATGCAGTAGATGTATGTTTTGTAATAATGCATCATAGCCTATGCTGTAGTGTATAAGTTTATTTGGACTATGCAGTTCATCGCATTATTATTCTATGAGCAATTGATTCTAAACTTTCAAACCATGCTACTAATAATACTAACATGAGAAATATATTGGTTCGGCATATTCGCTTGTTTTCAGAACTTCTGAATGAAGAGGGTAAAAAACAGAAACTGTACCATATGAATTTCTCTAATTTTTAAAAATTAGTTTAAATAACAGACTCATAGAAATAAAGGTACATCTTATTGTACTACTTGACTGTCCATTGTGGGATACTTGCAATAAAGTTGATAGATGTAAAAACATCTTCTCTTGTTTTGTGATATTTGAGGGAAATTAGAGTCCATGTTTGCTTGTTGACAAAATCACAGAGGATGTAACCATCTTTTTTTGCTTGATGAATTAATTATACGTCTCATACGGCTGCGCAGTGCATGGTGTGACCAGTGCCTCTGTTCATCCTGACTGCAACCAATCTTACACACGTCAATAATGTCAAAAATAATAGACACTAGCACCTAAACATCACAACTGCCTACTTTCCTGTAGTGGACAAGTAATTGGAAGACAGACAAATGGATAGACTTAATGACTGAATTTCCACTAAGGAACACAAGCTAAAGATATGCAAATCTTTTCAAATTTTAATATTCATTGAATTTTCATACCACATAATTATCCAGGGATGCCAAAAAAAATTACTTTCATAGATATATGATTAAAATTCAAAAGTCAAAATATTAAATATAATAATAAAAAAATATTCAGTTGAAAATCTCATGTTTACCTGCACTTTGTATAAAGTAATGCCACTTTTTGCATGGCTTCTTCCAGCACGATTTCATCCTGAATCCACCCCTTTGATGAGAAGTATACACATTATAAAGACAGAAAGGGATATTCAAAAAATTTAATACCTAAAAACAAACATTATGACCCAACTAATATGACCAATAATGAAACACAGCACACTTACTATAGGAAACAGGTCTAACTTCTCCAGAAATTCTGGGGAATCATTGTGATTGAAGTCACCAAAATCGGCTAGGGGAATAAAAATATATATTAAATCATGCATTTGTTTTACTCTTCTGCTCACATTCAGCTACTTACCAATACCAATAACGGCTAAGCATATCTTAAAATATAATGTGCTGTTTTAGATTTAAAAAATCAGGATAAACAATATCGCCATTACCCCCACACATTCAAGCACGCACGGATGCAAGTATGACTTTTGGCCGTTACTCCTGCCACACAGCAGCATAACGTGCGTACTCCCAGCATTCCAGTTCTTTGTACTTGCGTATACCCTTAAAATAATGTTGAATAACTTACAAACATTTCAAGTTATGAACGACTGTTCAGAACGTATCTTGTTCGTAAGTAGACAAGCGTCTGTATACCACATTTACAAATAGCGTAGTTGTGTTTACTTTGGAAGGGAATTCATAACTGAAAGTAAAATTCTACTGACCTAATAGCTACATAACGTATTCCCAGTTTAATCCTTGATAACATCATGAATAAAGATCTACAATGTCTTGACTTATTAACCAATACGTTTTATTCAACTATCTTTGAAGACCAAAAGGCCGTTTTAAATATTAAAATTGACATACCTTGTACAGCTAAGCCTGCTAAATGAGTTGCCTGGTCTATCGAACAAGTTATTCGACCTTCCAAAACATCTTTCTTCAACTGAAGGTAATACTGGTATCTGTAAGAGGAGACAGTGTGTTACCAATATTAAAGGTTACATGCACATTAATATCACTGAAGAAAGCGGTATGGTGAGTAGCACTGTGATGTCACACTGTCAGGGTTTGGTTTTCATTCCCATCCCCACATATACCATATTGCCAAAAGTATTGGGACACCTGGCTTTATACACACATGAACTTTAATGACATCCCTTTCTTAATACATAGGCTTTAATATAGAGTTGGTTCACCCTTTGCAGCTACAATAGGTTCAACTCTTCAGGGATGGCTGTCCACAAGATTTAGAAGTGTGTTTATGGGAATTTTTGAGGTCAGGCACTGATGTTGGATGAGAAGGCTTGGCTCACAGTATCTGCTCTAATTCATCCCAAAGGTGCTCTATCGGGTTGAGGTCAGGGCTCTGTGTAGGCCAGCCAAATTCCTCCACACCAAACTCACTCATCCATGTCCTTATGGACCTTGCTTTGTGCACTGGTGCGTAGTCATATTGGAACAGGAAGGTGCCATCCCCAAACTGTTCCCACAAAGTTGGGAGCAAGAAATTGTCCAAAATGGCTTTGAATGCTGCAGCATTAAGAGTTCCTTTCACTTGAACAAAGGGACCAAGCCCAACCCCTGAAAAACAACCCCACACCATAATCCTTCATGAAACTTTACATTTGGCACAATGCAGTCGGGCAAGTTCTATTCTCCGAGCAACTGCCAAACCCAAAGTCACCCATTGGACTGCCAAACTGAAAAATGTGATTAATCATCTCCACTGCTCTAGTGTCCAGTGGCGGCGTTCTTTACACCACTACATCCGACGCTTTGCATTGCACTTGGTGATGTATGGTTTGAATGCAACAGCTCACCCATGGAAACCCATTCCATGAAGTCCTCTACATACTGTTCTTCAGCTAATCTGAAAGCCACACGAAGTTTGGAGGTATGTAGCTATTGACTCTGCAGACAGTTGGTAACTTCTGCACACTGTGCGCATCAGCATGCATCATTACTACTCTGTGATTTTACATTGCCTAACACTTCGTGGCTCAGTTTCTGTTGTTTCCAATTGCTTCCACTTCGTTATAATACCAGTATCAGTTCACTATGGAATATTAAGGGTGCTTTTCCACCACACCAGGAACTGTACTTTCGGTACATCTTTTGTGTCGATTTTCCACTGGCGTAAAAACTGGTACCGGCGCCAAATGACATAATCAGTGATCGCCCCGACTGACATCATCACAAAGCGCAGCGTGGTATTTCTTTCACTGAACTCAAACATGTTATTATGATCCTTCATTGTTCCTGAGAGCGACCCGTTCTTTCTCAAATGTTTGTAGAAGCAGTCTGCAAGCCTAAGTGTTTGATTTTATACACCTGTGGCTACTGAAGTAACTGCACCTGAATTCAATGATTTGGAGGGGTGTCCCAATACTTTTGGCAATATAGTGCATATGTTTGCACATATAGTATTAGCATAGTACATAGTGAGTAGCAGTGTGATGTCACACTGCAAGGGTTTGGTTTTCACACCCATCCCCATCTCTGTGTTTGAATGTATTTGCCTGACCTTGTTATCTCCTGCTGTAGCTGAGAAACATCTGGCACATAAAACACAACTCCAAAGTAAGCTGTTGATTCCAGTCCATACTTCTCTAACTGTTTTTTCAGTGGTTTTTCCAGGTCAATCCATCTTTGCTGGTTTTGCTTGTTAAAATACCAGAGACTAAAACAGGATACCTGTAAAGACATATACACATGAGTACAGCATATCAGATATTATGTTTTTCATTTTCCCTATTTTTTCCTATCTTATGCATGTTATTGATAACAAAAGAAATTCCAAAACTAGCAACAGCACACACAAAGAGTGACATCACTGTATATATGCAAAAGACGTAATACCGTACAAAAAACACAAAACAATACTAGATTGCAATGTGCAAAATAAAGTGTGCAAACATTTAAATACAATACTGTTCTACAGGGCTGGTGACTGACTGGGGGAGAGAGGGTCAGGGGGATACTCCAGGTGCACCCCGAGGTACCTGCAACTTTCCACCACTTCCACATCCTCTTCATTAATAGTGACTGAAGACAGGGGGCTTATTGAACTCCTGAAATCAAACACCATCTCTCTGGCCTTTCCATTGTTGAGCTGCATTTTTATGGCACCACTCAACAAAGTCCTTCATCAGCTTCCTGCAGTCCCCCTCCTGATCTTCCCTAATACAACCAACTATGGCCGTGTCATCAGAAAATTTCTGCATGTGATACGTCGACATGTTGTATTTCAAGTCAGCCATATAGAGGGTGAACAGGAAGGGAGACAGGACCGTCCCCTGGGGTGCCCCTGTGCTGTTCACCGCCATGTCAGAGACACAGCCATAGAGTCCCACAAACTGTGGTCTGCCCATCATGCAATCCACAATCCAGGAGACAATGGGTGTGTCCGCCTGCATGAGACAAAGTTTCTCCCTTAACAACGCTGACTGTATGGTGTTGATTGCACTAGAGAAATCAAAAAACACAATCCTCACAGGGCTGCCAGCCTTGTCCAGGTGGGAATAGGCTCTGTCCTGCAGGTAGATCACCACATAATCCGCTCCAATGTAGTCTTGATTGGCAAACTGTAGGGGGGTCCAGAAGTGTGTTGACCATTGATTTGAGATGTACCAGGACAAGCCTTTCTAAGGTGTGACGTCAGAACTACTGGTTGATAGTTATTAGAGGCCAAGGGCTGCTTCATCTTCGTGACAGGAACCAGGCATGATGTCTTTCACAACACTGGGACTCAGGTTCAGATTGAATAAGCATTCAATCTGTCAGTAAGAACCCTGCAGAGCTGCTCAGTGCACAGTTTCAGCACCTTAACACTGATGCTATTTGGCACTGCTGTATTCCCTTGGTGCAGTCTCCTCAGTGCTCTCAACACTTGGTTGTTGTTAAAGATCAGTCCATTATTGCTGGTTGATGGCAGGGGAAGATGGGGTGAGAGTGAATAAATGTTGATTTTAGAGGTATTACAGCCCGAGTCATTATGGGGCAGGGAGGATAGCTGAGGTATCTGGAATACAGGGATGCGAATTGGAGAGGGGGAAGGGGGAGGCACAAACTATTAATAAACAATTCTCTCCCAATTTCTCCTGGAACTTATTCTGTGCTCGTCATAGATTGTCCATAATGAACACCATGCTCAAGTAGAAGGGTGTCCATATGTGCACTTGACACCAGGACACCCTAGGCCTCAGTTCAATCGAACTTGCAGCCTCATGTACTGGACACTCAGGTGAGGAGAGGGGCGGAGCTGTCAACCGATCACCACCTGGTGGTGGGTTGGCTCTGCTGGTGGGGGAGGAAGCCGGTCAGACCTGGCAGACCCAAGCGTATAGTGAGGGTCTGCTGGGAACTTCTGGTGTAATCCCCTGTCAGAAGGAGTTTCAACTCCTACCTCCGGCAGAACTTCGCCCATGTCCTGGGGGAGGCGAGGGACATCAAGTCCGAATGGGCCATGTTCCGCGCCTCCATTGTGGAAGCAGCTGACTGGAGCTGTAAGGTGGTCGGTACTTGTTGCGGTGGCGATCCCCAAACTAGCTGGTGGACACCAGTGGTAAGGGATGCCATCAAGCTGAAGAACGAGTCCAATCGGGCCTTTTTAGCCTGTAAGACTCTGGAAGCAGCTGATGAGTACCGGTGGGTCAAGTGGAACACAGCTTCGCTGGTCACGGAGACATAAATTCGAGTATGGGAGGAGTTTGGCGAGGCCATGGAGACTTCCGGGCGGCTTCGAGGAGATTCTGGTCCACCATCCAGCGTCTCAGGGTGGGAAAGCAGTGCAGCATCAACACTGTTTATGGTGGGCATAGTGCGCTGCTCACCTCAGCTCGGGACGTTGTGGCTCTGTGGAAGGAATATTTCGAAGACCTCCTCAATCCCACTGATACACCTTCCAACGAAGAAGCAGAGTCTGAGGACTTGGGGGTGGACTCGCCTATCTCTGGGGCAGAGGTCGCTGAAGTGGTTAAAAAGCTCCTCGGTGGCCAGGTCCTGGGGTTAGATGCGATCGGCCCGGAGTTCCTCAAGGCTCTGGATGTTGCGGGGCTGTCTTGGTTGACACACATCTGCGGCGTCAGGTGGACATCAGGGGTGATGCCTCTGGATTGGCAGACTGGGGTGATGGTTCCCATCTTCAAGTAGGGGGACCGGAGGGTGTGTTCCAACTATAGGGGGATCACATGCCGTATCTATACTAATACTGACTTTTGGGCGTCATACAATGCCTCGTTAATATTTTGGCTGTACTACTAAACTGCATAACAAATTGTGGGCGTAAACAAACGTCCATATAGTATCGAAAAGCTGGTTGCCTGTCATCTGAAGCCCTGATGATTACTGCACATGTGCGACGCAATATCAATATGATATTGCCTAGCCCTATGTACAGTTCTGGTGGGTACAATGTTATCAACATAAAAGTTGATATAATGTGTAATGCAATTCCATCTATATCCATCCCATTTGCATCAAACAGTACATCCCAGTCTGTATCTTCAAAGCATTCCCTCAGTGTGCTCTGGAGTCCATCTCCTCACAGTGCTTGTCGTCAATACTGCTGGACAAGGGGTTTATAGGTCATATGCGACTTCTGCGTTGGCCGAGGAGGGAATGTAAACAGCGAGCAATATGGCGTTTGGAAAACTCTTTCGGCAAATAATAAGCACAGATACCCCTGGCAATCTACTCATTGTCCAGGCTGCAGATCTGCTCTTTAACTGTGATGTGTCCAGCATTACACCACCTGTTGATTACAAGCATGGCAAGCCCACCTCCTTTCCTCGCTGGCGGTTCCTATCTGCCCGAACAGTCTGAAATCTGTTTACAGTCACACTGGAGTCTGGAATGAGACCGTGCAACCACGCCTCTGTAAAACACGTGATGCTGCACTCTGGGCCTTTGCCAGGACCACCAGCTCCTCCATTTTATTTGTCAGAGACTGTACATTTCCCATGATGACAGTTAGGAAATATGGCCTGCATTTCCATCTTTTTATATGCCATCTCAGACCTCCTCTGCTGCTCCAGTATTGCCTCTCAGTTCCTCTAGGATTTCCACCCTCTGGTAAAATAAGTGTAGCTTCCTCAGGGGCGCAGCTGGTCCACCATGTAAACGATGACAGTTAAAATTTGGTTGCACAGGTACTGTAGCAGTAGCAGCAGGACCAGAGAGCAAGTAAAAATGTAGTGCAGATTCCTTGTAGACATTGTTAGATAATTAAAGGAAGATTAAAAGATAATAAAAAAAGAACTAGCCATATGAAACATGGAAACCAAAGGTACTGTAACATGCAGCCGCTTTCTGCAGCACCAAACACCAAAATGTACAGTATGCTACTGACATATTTTTGGCAAATATGTAAAATTCATATCAACATATTTTTTTCACACAAATGGAACCCCACAGTAACCCTTCTAATTTTCACATAGCAATTGTGAAGAACTCTTAGCTTTTGCCAAAAAAACTTTTTTTTTATAGTACCTTGTACTACTGGATGAAATAGTTTGTACTATAGCTATCTACAATATTAAAACAGTAAAATGGCTATTTTAGCTTGTAGCTTGAAAAGCTAATTTTAAAAGTAGCTTCCTCAACACTGGTCACCCATACAACACCTCTACAAAGTTTGAAAAAGATCCATCAAATGCTTTTTGAGCAAAGGATCTGTGGTGGTGGAATGGTCACAAAAACATGCATCCGCCATTAGGGGAAGACAATGTAATATACCTTTATTTTAGATTTCCCTTTTCAGGGGTGGATGGAGGCAGAAATAGTACTGAACAAAAGCTCCAGTAGGGGGTCTCTACTAATATATAAAATGAATTTTGACAAGTCAAAAAACTCTCCACTACCCTTTTATGCACTCTGTTGCAGGGCATTCACACAAAATATTTTCTACTGTGAAGAAGCAAAACTTGAGAAATATCTCCATGAATACTGTTTCTGTTCTAATACTTGATAATCAAGATAATTTGGTCAAATTTCTCATGCCCACCTAAAAGATTTAAATTTTCTTTGAACTACAGAGAAACTACCAACTGCAGTCACAAAACCCAAACACAACAGTGTCCATCAGAAAAAGCCAAAGTAACATCACTAAAAAGGGTTGGATGTTGTAAAATATAATGTGGTGAAGTGACGCATGCAATGAAGAAACAACTGTCACTATGCACTCTGCTGATTTACCAAGATAAACATTTTTAAATCATCCCCAACCAAAGACATGCAGCAAAATAATTTACAATTAAATAATTATATGTATTATATTAAGAGAGACTGCATTTTGATGAATCATTAACACAAGATCATGCTAAAAAAAGCCATACATACCTCTTGCAACTCTAGCCTCTGAGCCACAGCTTCCAGGCATTCCTGCCCGGTGCTCTCTACAGAAAGTGTTAACTCCACAAATTCGCTGTTCAGCAGCTGGATGCGTGTCACAAGGCAGCTCTTACCGGACACTGTGTACCTTCTAGTTCTCTTTAGTTTGATCCCAAATGGTAAGGGCATTGTTCACTTTTCATTGGCAAATAGTCCTGCTGATTAATAAACACGTGTTATGTATTACTGCTATTTTCTGAAATTTCAACAGTTTTAAATGCCAAGATCATCTTAAATAAATGTCCCAGTAATGCAGTTACTTCAGACTATAAAATTCCGAAAGAAACAAGAAACTGACATCAAGATAAAGTTTAAAAAGTTAAAAAGTTTCCTATTTTGGCTATACGGCAGCCATCAAAAGCGGCTCACGAGCGTTTTTGAACATTTTTTTGCAAATTGCTAATTTAGCTGTCTATGAATATATCTCACTTTACCAGCTCCTTAAGAAAACATAGTTGTCCCTAGTGTAACTGTCAACTAGCGTTATATCGGACTTGTCAATTCGCCCTTCGTACTTAGCTATATGGCAATACATGTGCACCAATCACAAGCTGAATTGCGTACAACGATTCAGCATTATTTTTTATTTACCAGTTGTTTTTTCCCGATATATAGAGACCGGACGAGTTTTAAACCCCGAAATGCAGTCAGTATATCTGTGAATAATGACGCATATATCCGTTAAATATAGAAACGTTTCAAAAAGCCAAACCAACTCTCCAAAAGTAGCCTAATTGTATTAATGTGGCTAGCTAAGTAATAGGAACTAAAACTTCAACAGCCACTTCCATTAACTACTAGCAGTCTGAAAGAAAATTATCAAGTAACAGCCGTATAGCCTTACATGCTTCAATATAATCAGCGATCAACAAAGATAAGTTTTAAGTTCGGAATAAAGTAACATTTGACGATGCAAAGGAGTTTACAAATAAACATCGGGCTCTTCATAATACTCTCATAAGCTGCATTCTACTATAACTTAATCACGAGAAACACATTGAGAAACTTCATTCTGTCGGGAACGCGGTAATAATAGACTGCACGTACAGATATTTCTATTATATATTACAATATATATAGCATCGTTAATTTCGACACACGCTGCTGGTACGTGCCTTACTTCCTGTCGTCAAGCAGCGAAAGTATACATCCGCGGATTTATTTTTTAAACCTTTTCCAACACGTTTTGGAAAGAACCTATTTTATACATATAGCACAATTTACTATGTATTTACTTCTAATTACTTAACTCGATTTACAATATTAATAATATTAATAACAATATTGTTTTATATTTACACACTTTCCAGTGGCACAGTATACAATAAACCGAGGACTCCTTTTCGAAAGCATGACCTCAGGCGAATGGAATGTGATGACGGGAAAGCGTCAGCAGTGAGAAGGTTGTGTAGGGTTGCACCCAAGTTTACCCTTCATTGTATAAACAAATAAAAATATCCAGTTTGTACTTTTATACTATAGTTGTGTTTCTGCAAAAGTTGTGTGTG
>JAODUD010000026.1:6343164-6383468 GCA_026784285.1 Stomatorhinus walkeri | reverse complement strand
TATATATAAATAAAATATGTACAGGATTGTATCTGCTAACAAGTCAATCTAATCCCACTGTGCACATGTTCATGGGAGCTTTGGGCAGGGATGATGTAAAGTGCTTTGAGACAATGTAATGTTGTGAAAACCCACTATAAATAAATAAATGTTGTTTGTAGATAAATCTGGAGTCTGAAACAGGATGACACCTAAAATGCTGCTTTATTTGCCATTGGCAGGAGTATACATTGGAATGCTACTTTTTGCATACCCAACCTTTTGATCGGGATGCTCAGCCACACACAACACAGGATGAACTGGAAATGCAGCAGCAGAGCAGTAACATGGGACACACAGTAACACGCTATATGCAATTTTGGGGATGCCTTAAAAATACACACAATCACAGGTAGTAGCTGTAGTGTACAAAACAGCATCACTAGCATTTACACAGACTATTTGGAGTTTTAAGCGTCTAAATAGGTTTATGGGGTATGTAGAATCTACTGCACAATTCAACGTTATGGTAGATGTGTTACATTATAAACTACACTTTGGGCACCTACAGCTGTGCTGAGAGAAGATTTTATCTGTCAATTTATCGTCAGGATTCAAGGCCATCAGGACTTGCAGAGTGTTTTATAGACAGGCTACTTTGTATGCAAGTTTAGACCCAGTTCAAATGATTTACCATTCACTATATTCCATTGAGGAAGCACTCTCAAAAAATAGAACTTAATAATAAAAATCTTTTAACCCACTAACCCGCCTTGTATCTGAGGTGGGGCAGGGCCCAGGGTAGGCCTTGAGCTGAGGTCAACATAAACCAAGCACAAGTCATATGCCGCGTTACAACGTTTCGCTCAACAACGGACTACATATATGACAGTGATCCCATTAGATGACACAGTAATGTAGGTGAAAAGGTCCTATCGCCGTGTGATGTTATAGCTGTTGTAACATTACTCACGTGTTTGTTGTGATGCTGGTGTAAACAAACCTACTTTGCTGCCAGTCGTACATAACATATATGACATATACAATTATGTACAGTGTATAATACTTGAAAATGATATAAACAACTATGTTACTGGTTAATATATTTACTATTCTGTACTCCTGCTTATAAAAAAAGTTTAATGTAGCCTAGGTGTGCAGTAGGCTGTATCATCTAGAGCAGTGTTTCTCAACCTGGTCCTTGAGGATCTCCAAACAATGTTTGTGTTCTCTCCCCAGCTCCCTGCCAGACAGTCCACATATTTGTTGAGAGAGAGCAAAATGTGGACTGTCTAGGGATCCCCATCTTGAGATACACTGGTCTAGGGGGTTGTATCATGAAACACTTCCTTAGCCAGATAACTCGTAAGTCGCTAACTATAGTTTTGGAAAATGTACCCCATATCGAGTATGCTTGCAAAACAATTGGAACACCATTTGGCCTCTAGATGTCACTCTGATGCAATATTTTGATAATTCAAAAGCAACTGTTTTTTAGAAAGAATGGTTGCACCTATTTATGTCTTTCATAATCCCTATTTCTTTTTTTCTATGGAAAACTATAAGACTGAAACCAACGAAAAACAAGTTTAGGGCCGAAGTTCAGTCAGGTTACTGATACTAGTAGCACTTCCAGGGTGACTTAAAGGCCATGAGTTCATCCACAGTGACAATGCAACCCCGCTCCCCCTTATGGACTGGAGGAGACATCACATTACAGAAACCTAACGAAGTTTCAACCATCCATGCCTGTCATCATAAACTGAAATACATACTGAGCAGTCTATAGAAATTTGGGATATGCATCTTTGTCACTGTTACTGTAATTTCCCCTGATGAGGTCTGATAATATGGTTATAGGAGAGGATTGCTGAGAATATTATTTTTCATCAGGCCTTGTAACTATGATGAATCTGGGAGATTTTAAATGAGAGACATATGGACAATATAACTGAAAAGATAACATGAATTTGATTTAACGAGTAATGACACTTTACAGCTATGTCTTTTTTCTCTACATTTGATTTGAGTAATGTGATGTCAATTCTAGCCCTAGTCTGTTTTTGGTCTTGGTCTCGACCAGTCTTGGTCTTGGTCTTGGTACCCTCAAGTCTCGGCAATGTCTTGGTCTCGGTTTAGGCAGTCTTGACTACAACACTACGGGCTGATTTCCCGAACAGGGATTAAGATTAGTCTTGGAGTAAATTGCCATTTCAATGGAGATTCACCACTGTAACTCAAAGCTAGTCTAGGCTTAGGCTTAATCCTTGACTGGGAAACTGGCCATACATGTTTATCTCCAAAATGTACCCAGCACACACTTTTTTAAAATTGGGGCAATCACTTCATGAACTTTCATGAAACAGTGAATCTTACCATCCCTAATATACATATTATACATATACATACGTACATAATATGCAAACCCCATTTCCAGAAAAGTTGGGACACTCTCTAGAAATGCTATAAAAACAAAAATGTCTAATTTGGTACTTCATTGAAGCTTTAGGCAAAAGGACAAAGAAAAGATTTTCAGTGTTTTCACAGACAAACTTAATTCTATTTAAGCATAAACAAATTTAGAAATTGATGATTGCAACACACTCCAAAAATGTTGGAACAGAAGCAAAGTAAGAGTGAAAAGGCCATGCAAGTAACATTCGGGCAGGTTCCTCAAGTAGCAGGTTAACAGGTATGTATATGAATGTTGGGTATAAAAGGAGCATCCAGCAAAGGTACAGTCTTTGCAAGCAAAGATGGGTCATGGCTCACCACATTGTGCTGAACTTCCTGAGAAAATTGTTTCTCAGTGCGAGATAGCAAAAAATTTAGGTCTTAACCATCTACAGTTAATAATATTCAGGGAGTCGGAAAAATCTCTGTGAATAAAGGCCAAGGAGCAGACACCGCTGCCGAATGTGCGTGACCTTTGAGCCCTTAACAGTATTGCATTAGAAACCATTATGCTACTGTGAAGGACATATCCACATGGGCTCAGGAATCCTTTGGGAAATCATTGTCCACGACCAGTTCAGATCAAGGGAGAGGAGGTGCAGGTGCTGCACAACTACAAGTACCTCAGGCTGTGGGTGTACAATAAACTGGACTGAACCTGTCCAGAAGGACCAAAGCAGGCCGTACTTCCTGAGGAGGCTGCGGTCCTTTAACATCTGCAGGAAGCTCCTGTGGATGTTGCACCAGTCAGTCTGTGGTGGCCAGTGTCCTTTTCTTCAGTGTGGTGTGTTGGGGGAGCAGCACAGCGAAAAAGGGCCTCATCCAGGCTGGGAAAACTGATCAAGAAGGCAGGCTCTGTTGTCAGCATGAAGCTGGACACTCTGGCCACAGTGGCAGAGGAAAGGTCTCTGAACAAACTGCTGGCTATTATGGATAATGTCAAGCACGCTCTGCACACTGTCATTAGCAACCAGAGGAGTATGCTCAGTGACAGGATGCTGCTCCTCAAATGCAGAATTGACAGACATAGGAATTCCTTTGCCCCACACGCCATCAAACTGTTGAACTTCTCATTGAGGGGCAATAGAGGGAGCAGGAGGGGGGACAGAAGGACATTTAATTGACTGTACAATAGACCAATTAACCCATGCAATAATTATTTATTAGTACCACTACCGCTATTTATTACTTCTCCCTATACTTTTTTTAAATTTCATAATTGTATTATGTGTAACTATATGTTATTTGTATGTTGCATGGTGCTATGTAGCTACTAGAAACTGAATTTCCGGAAGAAACCTTCCTGAGGGATTAATATAGTTTTCTTTCTTTCTTTCTTTCTTTCTTTCTTTCGTTCTATTTCTTTCTTTCTTTCTCAGATGATCTTGGGCCCAGAGAACTTTGTGTTTTATGTTTCTGCACAAAATTGATGTATGACTTCCTCTTTGGATAATACAATTTCAGGGAGCATTTCTTGCTGCAGCAGCATAATGTGTTAACGTTACTGTCATGCCTCTTCTGTACAACATTTATCCAAGATAACATAATAAATAAGTAAATCCTTTTAACCAGTTTGTCTTTGTTTTTATTGCTCTAAATCTCCTGCCTGAAGGCAGCGGTTGAAACAGACAGTGTCCTGGATGTGTTGGGTCTTTAAGGATTATTTTTCATGGACAAATTGTCACACTTGCACACACACAGTTTTTAAAATCTCAGACAACTGCTATTTCATTTCATTTTATGTGTGGGTGTATGTCTGCACTTGAGTGACTTAGCTTGAAGTTGTCATATCCACACGTGATACTTCTTGCCCCACATTAGTCTATGTATTTAAGTACTTGTTCATCTCTTCCTTGCTAGTCTAGTCACAAGTCATGTCCCTCCTTGTTTTGAACCCTCTGTTTTAATCCCTTGTGGTCTTATTACTTTCCAATTCCTGTTTGTTTCATTTTGACCCAGTAAAACCCCTAATCACGCCTGCCTTCAAATCCTTCGTCCCGCAACCTGTGACAGAAGCAGTAAAGACACAAAATGTTTATATAAATAAATAAATTGAACACCCACTTACTGTTTGTCTGCTAGACCATAAGCACTCTATTAAAAAGTACTAAAATTTTGGTAAAATTACACTAGCTACATACATATTCCAGCGTCTCAATTAAATAACCACGTCTGGAGGCCGGATGATGGGATGTTATATTCTCAGCCTCACTGACGTGTCAGTGACATCATGTCTGAATTGAAACCACAAGTTTCAGGCACTGGTCTTTGTGGAAGGGCTTTGGTAAAAACACTGACTTGAAAGGGAGTCAACCTCGCTTTAATCACTACTTCTCTCCTCCACTAAGACCAACTTGTATTATCCACAAGGAGCCCGAATACGCAACACAACCCAAATTTATCTTTGTGAGGGGTAAGTAAGGTATAAAATTTATGTTTTCATTCATTTTTCTTGAACCAAATCTACTAAAGCATTTTTAATATACCATCCATCCATTCACCTTGCAGTTGCTTGTCTCAGTCAGGGTTGTGGGATTTTGTAGCATTTCATTCTCAAATAATATAATGTGTATAATAATGATCTAAATGAACTGAAAGTTAAATAAATTAATAGTGATTAGTTTATTATCAGATTGGTTTAACAGGAATTTGCTTGCAAGATGAAAACATATTATCAATACATAAAAAAGAAATGTCATTATGTTTAAAGCTTTGAGGAATTCTGGGAGCTTGTGTATAAGAGTGCTGTCTATATGTATAAAAACAAGGCGAGAAACGTATGCAGAAAAGATTTTAATTAACTTGCTTTTATGTGTTTGAGTTTCAGTGCACTATATCTTGTCATTAATCTTCTTTTATCTTTAGCCTGTGAAAACATATTCATAGAATCATAAATAATTTTAATTATGATTTTATGATGGTCTAAAAATAGGCTAGTCATAAAAGTGGCAGTCTGTTACAATACTTGAATATTATGGCACCAAATAATCTAAATGTAATTTCACTTTGCAATGATATGCAAAGGCTATTAAACAGAAAGGAGACCCAAAGTGAACAAGATATTTATTCTTAAAGAAGCATATTTGAATACCTAACTTTACTTAGTCTAGAGACCTTAGTCAATAAACTTCTTATATTAGCTTTGTACAGTTTTTGGAGTGTTTGGAACATTTTCTGTACAATAGAGATATGTTCACAAATTTAACATTTTAGTTTTAGAAAAGTAATTTGTATTTTAAAAAATGGGTGTCCATAATTGTGACGTCGAGAGAGCAGGCAAGAGGCAGACCCCGTAGTGCTGGAGACAGGTTGTTTACTTCTATAATCAGGTATTACAGAGGTCAAGTACCGAAGCCAATATCGTAGTCGGGTCGGAAGCGGGGAGTGTTAAGCCGGAGGGATCAGTCCAATGAGCAGGCACAGGACAGGACAACAAGAGGGGAGGACGAGCAGTGGAGACGGGTTGGGATCTTAGGACCAGGCGGGCAGGCAGGGCAGACGGGAGCAGGCAGACAGGGCAGATGGGAGCAGGCAGCCAGGGCAGACGGGAGCAGGCAGACAGGGCAGACGGGAGCAGGCAGGCAGGGCAGACGGGAGCAGGCAGACAGGGCAGACGGGAGCAGGCAGGCAGGGCAGATGGGAGCAGGCAGGTAGGGCAGACGGGAGCAGGCAGACAGGGCAGACGGGAGCAGGCAGGCAGGGCAGATGGGAGCAGGCAGACAGGGCAGACGGGAGCAGGCAGACAGGTAGAACAAGCAGGCGAGATGCAGGAGGCAGGGATAAGAGGAAAGATAATAGACAGATAAAGTATGGCACATAACTATGGCAACAATACATCGCAGTTGCATGCGATCTGCTTAAATAAACCAGGGCAATTAACATCGATCCCCTTCGGTGGTGCGTCCCGCCCCTGTGGGCATGACAAAAATAGCTTCAGTCCTATAGAATTACATTATTTACCCGTAAAACATCTGGCCAAGTGATGTGTTATTTAAATACAGCATACTGAAATAACAGTAACTTCAACATACTCATGGCAAGTGAGGATCTTACAGCTGGTATAAACATTGGTTCCAGAACCGGATTAGCACATTGGGAGTATAAGTTCAGCTAAAACATTACTACTTTGTCATGCCAAAAAATCAATTAAATAATAATAACCAAAACCATGGATAATAGCAAGCCATCTGCAAACCCCAAAGCACCAAATAAAGCTACTTCACCATACATAGAGTACCAGGGGATGCGCGGGGGGCCCCTTCCAGCAGCCTAAGTTCACCACTGGAACATAAGAAAAAAACCATCTTTCAATCTAGTTGTGTAGCCTTCTAGGTCGCTAGCTAGTTGTGACATGTAATAGCATAACATCATATTTGTCATTACTAAAGGAGAGCTCTGTGAGTACCATGACAGCGAGCTGAAAGTTTTGCCACCACTATCACAAGTTACAGTTTGCAAAATTACATTTGTTATCTCCGGGCCAAGATGCAGAGGAAAATTTCAGCATTGTTTAAAACAAATGAGAGAAAGCTCTAGTACTGTCAAATTACAGAAAATTGTGTTATTATTTTCTCTTTTTTGGGGGGGAGGACTCCCCAACTATTTGTGCCTCCTCAGAATTCTGGCTTGCATAGCACCTCTGCGTTCAGCTGTTCTATAGTACTTTTTTAAGTAGGAGGTTGGATATTTTCAAGTTCCGAGTCATCAGGAACACATCAATACATCGCACTGTGTGATACTAATGAATAATATATAGAATATGCCTTTTTTCATTCTGATAATCCACGCATAGCACCACAGAACACAAGTATCTCTATGCATTTCGACCAGTCATATGGTGGTGACCAGTGCTGGTCCTGACCTATTAGTGAGCTCCAAAATGCACACCCAGACTGTTTATTGTAGCTGATGATTCCAACCATGCAAATCTCAGCTCAGTTTTCCCTAAATGTCATCAGTAGATGAAAGTTGTAACGAGGGGGCAAACATTCTGGACTGTGTTTACACAAACATTGCTGGTGCGTACCGTACTGAACCTCACCCCCACCTCGGCTACTCAGACCACAGCTCTGTTACACTGATCCCAGCATATAAACTGCTTGCCAGATGGGTCAAGCCCATTCTGAAACATATGAAAACCTGCCCCCCCTCCCAGGAGCCATCTCTGTGCACATTGACTGGAACATTTTTTAGGAAAATGCAACTTATGGCAGCTCTACCAACCTGGAAGAGACACAGCATTAATGACCGGCTACATCAGCAAGTGCATTGATGATGTTACTGGTCTCTAAGGTCATCGTCACACACGCCACACAGAGACCATTGATGACTGCAGAGGTGCACACACGGCTAAGAACCCAAGACATTCAGGTTTGATAATAAGGCTGCCCCGAGAACAGCAAGAGCAGCCTGTCCCAAGCCATAGGAGCGGCAAAGTGTGCACATGCTCAGAGAATCCACAGCCACTTCCAACACACTGGGGATCCATGTGGTAGGGCATCTTGGCTATCACCAACTTATAGGACATCTCCACCTACCTGTGGCACTGATGCCTCCCTTCCAGATGTGCTGTATCACTTCTACAATTAGTTTGAAGCAGAGAATGACACGGCAGCAACTATAAGCTGGGGCCTCGTGCATAATGACGTGCATGGAATTCACACTAAAACATGGCATACGGACAAAACTAGGAATGTGCATAAGCAAGAAAAAATTCAAATGCATAAAATTGTGCGTAAGCACAGATCTATGCCCATTCCCTTTATAAATCCCAATGAGCATGAAATTTTACGTATGTGAATGAGCCCACAGCCAATCCACCCCCAGCCCCGACCAGCCCATAATTATGTATATTTGCATATGTAAATCTGTATAAATACCCACTTTGTTCTGTTTTTCTTAAACAACAATGGATAAACCACATGGGAAAAAGAAGTATTTCAGCAAGTGCGAAGTGAAGGTCATGTTAACAGAAATCGAGAAAAGTTATGTTATTTGGTGGTTTAAGTAGTGGCATCAGCAATAAACGAAAGTTGACGGAGTGGCACAGTGTGGCAGAGTCAATTAAAAGTGTTGATTCCAAAATTCACACGGTAGCCGAAATTAAAAAGAAGTGGTCGGACATTAAAATCAACGTGAAAAAACAAGCCGCTCACCGTAAGAGTATTAACAGTGCAAGCGGAGGTAGCGGAATTCCCGGTCTCACAACCTTTGAGCAACGAGTTGCTGCAATGATCGGGGACACTTTTATCAGGTGAGGGGGACGCCAATGTCAGCGTGGGTGACTTTTTTGTACCATACTTGTTTGAATTACTTGCATGTTTATGAATAACATGTAGGGCGCAGATGCGGTGTTACTTTCTGTTTGTTTATTCTTACAGACTATAGTACAAGAGGTGCCCCCAGTGCCGAGGACGAAACAGACAGTGATGGTGCTGCTGTGTCGAGCACACCTTTGGGCGCTGGCTGCACACATTCCCATGCCTCAGATACCGGGGGGGCAACCATCTGGCCGTGTGCTAACTGAAGCTGTGCTGCAGTCACAAAAAGAAATCATGAATGCTGTAAGATATTGACAATGAATTAAAACATCTAAATGATACGCTGTGTGATACTGAAGTTGTAACACTGCTCCATTTGGCGAAAAATTTGGTGGCTCAGGGTGAGGTTCATCTTGCCTAAGCTCTTCAGATACTGGCAATTAAGCCATGATTTTGTGCCAGATTATGCAACAAGCTACATGTGTGTACAATTCGACACACTTTTTGCGGACTGTATGTATAGCAGCACTCAACCGCTCTTGTCCAGGCAGTGCCAATCTTGCTGCTAAAATACATCTAAAATACATAATACTGTTTCTGCTATAATAGTGTATCATCGCACTGATCTGTGTATCTCAGCATGCCTTGCGATCACTCGTGAATATAGCCCTTGTTATATTGTTGGTGTTTATGGTTGCATTTCCCCATTGTCACGCATGCGTGTGCTTATGTCTTGCGTGTTCCCAGTCCAATCCGCGCATGTTCTTAGCTTGTGTGAATCTCCCACCATGTGTGCATCTTACAGTTACTGTTACGTTCCTGTGCAGGACTCTAATAAAGAGCATATTCTGCTCCGGCAAGCAAGTCTCCTTGTTCTTTACTGCTCTTTCCATGTCTCGGTCTGGGCTACTATACTATTTATTCAATATCCATTCAAACCAGCATGGTTACCACTGCCAACTGCACTGTATGTTTTCACATCCCGTAAATTGCACTTGTGTAGTCTTGTGTAGTCTTACAGTATGTTGTTTCTGTCCTTGGTCCTGGAAGAACAATGTTTCATTTACTGTATACTTCATATATGGCTGAAATGACAATTAAACTTACCTGACTTGAGGCAACAGTGCTAACTGCTGTGCCACGGTGCTGTCCATACCATCCATGAGTAAATTCCATGAAATTATAATGTAATATTTAATCAGTTACTGGCTTAGTTAGCTTCCCCATAGTGGATAAAGAAAGCTAAACATATTACATTTCATCAGAATCTTTTAAACAAACCAGATAAACCTCCATCTGGCTCATTACGACAAATTCCTTTACATATAAGCAAACAGATGGCTTAATATCATTCCTCGAAAAGTTGGATGAGCCAGGAGCCATAACTTACCTTTACAAACAACGATACAAAACAGCTTGCTGTTATGTGCAACAATTTAGGTACGCAGCAAAAGACATGTCCTCCTGAGTAATCATAATGATCCCAAAAACATAACTGAAGCAAGGAACCATAACTGAAATCACAGATCCCACTGTCATATCTGGAGAGATGAAGGAGCAAGCATATTATTAAAAGGTATTATTAAAATTAATGTGACACAAACAAAAACAAACAATATCATGGGAATTTAAGCAGTCGGACCAGAGGAAAGCAATGCATAGGCTATATAAGCTTACAACTTAAATGACAGAACTGGGAAACACATGACTGGGAAGCACTTACATACAAGATTAACAAGGGAGCAAACTAGAGGCAGGTGTGAGAGATTAACATGAGGGCAGGAAAAAGAGATAGGACAAACAAGCACCAGGAATGGTTTGTTAGGGCCACACCGGGGAGGAGATAGGAGGGTCAGGCAGACATGATGGGCAGGACATGACAGAAACATTGATTTAATCCAATCAATTGATTTATCCCATTGATTTAACCCCATCATTTTTTAAGAACTACCAATGAATATGTATCATATTTAAGTCATTTTAAGGCAGATTATTGAATTTTACATTTTTTAAGGACCTGCGGAAATCATGGCCTGAAAATGCCTTAGTAAGTAATAGTTATTCATTTCACTATTTTTTTCAATTACAGGAGAGCCCAATATTACTGAATCAGGATTATGATGTTAATACTGTGTATCTCTGTCACCCTTAGTGTATGATTATGTGTGTGTGTGTGTGTGTGTGTGGGAGGGGGATCACGTATATGTTACATTGTGGAGACCAAATTCTGATTTTGACATTTTGGGAACCACTTTTTCGGTCCCCACAAGAGGAAACTAAATTTTATAAGAATCTGTGACTGCAATCGAAAAATTACAATGGCAAAAGTCTTGTATTTTGTTTGGTTACTTGGTTGGTCAAGGCTAGGGCTGGGTAGGGATTAGGGCTTTTCCCATAGAAATGAATGGTCCTCACAAGGATATGGATACAATGAAAGTTTGTGTGTGTGTTTGCGTGTGTGTAGTAGTAGTAGTAGTTTTTATTGTGTTTCTAAGAGGGTTTTCGTGGATGTAATAGCTACCAATAGTTTTATCATTACTTTGTCTCTGGGATTTTCTAACAGCTGAAATTATATAACACCTTGAGCATTTTAAAATTATTTTGGGTCTCTAATCAGTGTGTCATCTTTTTTCCTTGGTGTTTTTCTAGACCAAAGGTTAGTGGATTGTTATTTTTATTCTTTGTGGGTTTGTTGTCTAGTCTGGGTTTTAAGGCAGCTAAATTATTAAATAAAAAACAGACTGCCTCCTCAGAGCTAAATATTTTTGTTGGCAAAACCTCTTTATACATCTATAGTACTGATGCATGTGGCATGTCACATGTAGCAGTAAAATAATTAGTGTCTAAGACATAAACATAGACAAAATCTCTTGCTGTATTTTTATTTGTCACACGACTGAAATTTCATTTTATTGAACCTTTCTAATAGGAGCTCTTTTTATAGAGTAGTTTAATCTATGCTAAAGCAAAACTACCTTTGGTGATATGGTTCATTGCTTAGGCCTAATCAAAGCTGAAAATGGACAGCTAGCATTCATTTTAATAGAGAATGAAAAATATTGCTTATAAAGAGAAAATAATTAAAAAAATGAAGAGCCTAGTGGGGCAATTCTAAAATTTCTTTAGAATAGCTCTAAAATTCAGAACATGCAAAGGGCTACAAACTGAATGGACTGCAAATTGAAATCTAATTCTAATTTAAAAATCATACAAAAATACACTTTTTTTGTTGTAGCGCATGACACTAGAAAACGGTTGACAGTGTAATTTTTGTTGTGTTTGTGAATGCTTTGCTGTTCATTCCAGGAAATGGATTTGTCATTGCTGGTAGAATTTCCACCCCCCTTAATAAAAAAATGCTGTGTCATGTTTTTAACCATTACATGATGTAATTTGGCCAAGTTGCACTTAGGTATGTGTGAGTGTGCTCTGGGAGATTCTTCAGACCCCCGTGACCTGGAATAGGGCAAGTGGTTACAGAACATGGATGAATGGATCCTAGAGACCACCTCAAGTTGGCTCCTTTAAATGTAGAGGAACAACAGCTCTGCACCCTTGCACAAATTAATGGAATGATGAAGTTGTCGCATCTATATGTATCTTAAAAGGCACAATTACTGTACCTACAGGTAGGGTACAATTGGCAGACCATTGAGAGTTAAGCCCCAGTGACAAGTAAAAGGTACAAACTGGTACTCTTTTTTCTGGCAGTGTACATCCCATTAGAGCCTTAACATGGGGAGATGTCCAAAGCAGACGTAGTGGACATTAGCGCGGACATCTTTTACCACGTGTGCATACATGTATAGGTTTAGTTAAATGTATGTGATATTGTGTTCTTATGTTATACAGAATATTTGGCTAATCCCCAAAAATGACTGATTCAGATTGAGTTTTGACCTCACAAAACCCTGATGTTAGTTGATAAATCCCTGTACATGGTGGGGGGGGGGGGGGGGTGATGGGCCCCTCTGGGGAATTTAATGTCATTCTGACAACATCTACTTATAAGTCATCTAAGGCAAAATCTGTCAAACAATGTTAAAAAAATTCTAAAGCCCATAGATGAAATAAGACAAAAAATAGCACTAGTTTTTATTGTTTAGTCTTTTTAGTTGCTTTTTATCATGACTGTCTTGAATGTTTCTTGACAGTTTCCATCATGGATTTCAGCACGACAGAGATCACTCTGCCTCTCTTCATCCCCTCCAGCCCCACAGCCCCAGGGAAAGATCCCATCAATGCCAGCAGCTGCCCGTCATCTGAAGCCTGGGAGTGGCTCTATACCATGCAGCCTGTGTACATGATAGCCATTTGTGTGCTGGGCGTCATTGGGAATGTGTTTGTTCTGGCAGTGTTCAGTCTGCATAGAAAGTCGTGCACGGTGGCTGAGTTTTACCTGGGAAATCTCGCCGCAGCTGACTTGGTTCTGCTTTCCTGCCTTCCCTTCTGGGCTGCTAATGTGGCCAATGGCTTCAACTGGCAGTTTGGTGCAGTCATGTGCCGTCTTGTAAACATGGGAGTTATTATTAACATGTACTGCAGCATCTATTTTCTGGTGCTGGTGAGTGCTGACCGCTATGTTGCACTGGTCCATGCTATGTCACTAGGGAGGATGAGACGGATTCTGTATGCCCGACTCAACTGCCTGGCCGTCTGGGCCTTAGGCATCATCATGAGCATCCCAGTGCTGAAGTTCAGGACTGTGGAGTACTATCCAGAATATAATGTGAATGCATGCTATTTAAAATACCCAAGCTTGGATGTGGAACTGATCTGTGACATATTGCTCATTATAATTGGATTCCTTATACCATTTTCTGTCATATCCTATTGTACCTGCAAAATTATCCAGACTTTGAAGAACCAAAAAATAAGGAAGCTGAGTACAGTGAACAGGGAGAAGAAGGCGACTATACTGGTCCTGTGTGTGCTGTTCGCATTTGTGCTGTGCTGGATACCTTTTCACTCTGCGACGTTCCTTCATATCCTTCTACGGCTCAATATTTTGGTAGGATGTGAAATAGAAAATATTTTGGAAATAAGCAATCAGGTGTTCACCTATCTGGCTTTCAGCAATAGTGCTTTAAATCCTGTCCTGTATGTAATTGTTGGGAAGAATTTTAGGAGGAAAGTCAAGAAACTGTTTGAGCAAATTTCTCTGAGGAGAAAGACCACAGAATCTATTTTGTGTCATTTCTCCTCGACACTGAATACCCTAGGTTAAATGAACTAGGTTATTTCCCTTATAAAATAGTCTGCATTATAAGGTATTAGATGTAATATACTACAAATGTATAAATCTGTCATTCAACAGAATTTGTGTTATACTATATACATTATGTGAACAAAAATATTGGGACACCTGACTATTATACCTACAGGAAATTTTATGTCCTCCCATTGCAGCCATACAAGTTGCCACTATTTTGTGAAGGCTTTCCACAAGATGTGAAGTTGGCTGTGAAGGCCTGGTTCACAATCCCTATTCTAGTTCATCCCAAAGGTGTTCGATGGGGTTGAACTCAGGGCTCTAGTCAGGTTCTTCCACACCAAACTCACTCAACCATGTTTTTATGGACCTTGCTTTGTGCACTGGGGCACAGTCATGCTGGAACAGCAAAGGGCCTTCGAGAATTGTTGGAAGCATAGAATTGTCCAAAATGTCTTGGCATGCTAATGCACTGTTTCCCAACCCCGTCGTCAGGGAACCTCATACAGTCCATGGTTTTACTCCCTCCCAGCTCCCAGCCAATCAAGAACTCCAAATACCTGGTACAGGTGCGCTGGGTGCTGAGAGGAAGCAAAAACGTGGACTGTCTGGGGTCCCCCCGAGAACTGGGTTGAGAATACTGTACTAATGCATTAAGAGTTCCTTCCCTTCACTGTAAATAAGGGACCTAGCCCATCCCTTGGAAAAAAACAACCCCATACCATTATCCCTCTTACTCCAAACTAGCTGTCCATCATACTCCAAACATCCATCAGGCTGTCAGACAGAGAAGTATGATTTGTCATTTGTCTATGCCTTGTCTTCCTTTGTTCACCCCAATTAGATCATTCAAGATCTTGTTTTCAGTTTTGTTCTGTTGTATTTAATAAAACTCTTATTCATTTATCACCCTTGCTCCCACTCCCTTTGTCCTGCCAGTTATGACAGTTCCTCATTATGGAATAATTACTGAATGCTTCTTTGTATGGTTCTTATGTAGATTTGGCCTTATTAACAAAGAACATAGATCTTTGCTGTTGAGGTCTTCTGTGTATTCTATCCTTCCATCTCTGCTTGTTCCATGAAACTCACAATTCTGTATTTTTTGGAGATATATGCGGAGTGGGCAGGACTTCAGCAAGCTTCATCCAATAACTTGTGTTTTCTGTGAGGTTATGTGTGTACAAGGAGTGTTTTAAATAATAGGTGGGGAAATTTGGTGGTTTGGACTTGTACAAAAGCTCAGGTAAGTCCTTGTCCATGGTTAATTTTAAAAAGAATTGATGGAAAATTAATACACTATATAGCAAAACTATCATGTTAGAGTAATTTGCTAATTATGACTCAACTTTTGACAGACATGGATATACATTTAAGCTCTCATACATGTAGTCTGCAGCTACAAACACTGGAAGTACACTGGGTAATGATGCAGTAGATTTAGTGATTTTAAACTTGGCATCATCATAGGATGCTATCTTTCCAGCAAACTGGTTCATCTAATCAATTTCCTGCTAAAGATGTCCTAGTCAACCACAAGTGAAATGAGAATGAAGTGGAAACATCTGGGATTTCATGGAATGGTAAGAAACACAAACTCACAGAAAGGGATCTAATCACCAAACATCAATAATCAACGAGAATGGCAGCAAACACGACCAACAATATTTCATTATCTTATGGAATGTCTTCCCAGAAGAGTATGGACTATTGTTGCAACTAACAACAATAGCAACTAACAACTAATTATAAATACCCTTGTTTCATTGTTTTGTGGGACATGCCAATGTTCACTTGACCACATAGTGCAGTATTGTTCTTCTTTAGAGTGACATAATATCAGGTTTAGTTTGAAACAAGTCTTATTATTGCTTGTTTTTCATTTTTATATTAAAATATAGTTTTATAGGGCTATATAAAAAACAATCAGGTAAAATACCGTGTCAAATATAGAAAAAGAACTGTAAATGTAAATACAAAATATTTCTGCATTTAATACATTGTATGACTGTACAATTTTTTAAATGCAGTAAAAATACTGTAAAATACCTTAAATGAAAATGGGAAAATACTGTAAATATCAATCAGGTGAAATACTTTTTAAAATATATAAAATATTTGTAAGTATAAAATCTTCATTTAATACGATTTTTAGTTGTAACATGAAATCATTTTACAGTTACTGTAAAAACTGTAGAAATACATATTTGGCGGCTCAGGGTGAGGTTTATCTTGCCTAAGCTCTTCAGATACAGGCAAGTCATGATTTTGTGCCAGACTATGCAACATGCTACATGCTTGTGCAATTCAACACACATTTTGCGGACTGTACGTATAGCAGCACCCCACCGGTCTTGTCCAGGCAGCGCCAACAGCCTTAAAGCTGCCCTACAGTGTGGTCCACCACCACCCGAGCCCTGAGAACGGGGGGCAGCATTATAACGCCGCTCCTCTTCATTCTCTGGGTTTGCGACCGGCATGAGAAGCCACAACTATAGTGGGTACCCACTGTCCCCTAAGCAGTTGTGAAATGGTTAAATCAAACAAAGCTTACAGTACTGGGCTAAATTACACCAAATGATTGCTTTTGGAGACCTGGATCGACTTAGAAGCCAGTCAACATCATGGGCCAAGAAATCACTATGACCCCTGAATACTCACTCTCTTCTAATTCTTCCATAAGCTATGTCTTCCAATAACGCAAGAGCTGCCATAGTAGTTGTAATAGTTTGGTCATTTTCTGCACCGTTTCATTGTTACACATTGATTAAAAATCAGGTGCGGTACATTTGTAAACAACATACAATTAGTTTTGGTGTAATGGATAAAGTCAGCGTCATGATTGTGAGTTTAAAAGGGAAACCACAGTAGCCACTGAGTGCCGTCCGTTTACAAAGCCAAGCAGAAACGTGCGTACACCATGTCTGGAGAATACTTTCTGACCAGTTCTGAGGAAAAGTGATTATGCTATATGCCAGTACTTAAGCCCCCTCTTCTGGCGGTAAAAATATGGTATGTTCCATCACCTAAACTGTGACCTCATTTTAAGTAATTATCCAAGGAAAAAGAGTCTTCTATAATTATCTGGAAGAGACTTTTTTCTGCACACGTCCTTCACACATCTATTTAACAAATGGACAATATAAACTCAGTGGCCAGTTTATTAGATACTAGAACTAGTGACTCAGGTACAGCTTGTCCTTTTGATTCGTCCTTCCACTGGCGACTCGATCAGTGAACCCCACTTGCCCCCGCCTCCACAGTATAATGGTGATCCAGGAACCTCGCTTCTTTTTGTCACAGTGCTCCCTGATTTACGGGTTACAGCCTTCTGCATTTCCTACAGATCGCACCCGGGTCGCTTACATAATTACCCTGTTGACCGGACCCGCTCGTGAATGGGTGACTGCCGGGTGGGAAGCCAGGGCGCCGTTTTGTACTACCCTGCCAGAGTTCACTGCAGAAATTCCTCAGTTCTTGATGTACCGCAGGGGGCTATGTTGTATGGCCTCGCACTCACCTGAATCGTGGAGTGGTTTCCTTTCTTGGGTGGAATACGCCCATAATTCTCTGCCCGTATCCTCCATGGGTATGTCCCCATTCCAGTGTTCTGTTGGTTATCAACCTCCCTTATTTCCAGCAGTGGAGGAGAAGGTCCTGGTCTTGTCCGTCCACTGTTTTCTTCGTCGTTGTCAACAGACCTGGAATATAGCCAGGTCCTTCCTGCTATGTGCCCGTACACGCATGGAGAAACACGCCAAGCGCCGCAGGTCCCGGGCTCCCACTCTCCGTGTGGGATAGAAGGTGTGGTTGGATACTAGGAACAGGTTCCGTCTCGGAAGTTGGCACCCCGGTTTGTTGGCCCTTTTCGCATCACCAAGGTCATAAGTCCCTCGGTTATTCGTCTTCGTCTGCCGGTGACCATGCGGTCAGTCCATCCTACCTTCCCTGTTTCCCTGCTGAAACCCCATGCGGTCAGTCCTAAGAATGGTCCTGGGTTCCAGCTTGACATGTGCTGGATCCGTCTCTATGTCTGACTTTGAACGCCGTCGTGCCGGGGAGCGTGTTTGTCTGCTGGGTGCCAGTTGTGGGGGAGAGGGGTACTGTCATGGATCACCCTGATCTCTGAATCAGCCACCTTGTTAAGACACTACAGTGTCTATAATTTACTTTTATATCTTTGCATTCATGTACCCAGATAATATGACAGCATTTCTTATGTAGTTGTTAATTTTTTTCTGTTTGTAATGGTCAAAGGTATATTGCAAAAGCAGCACTTTACTTGAATTTCAGCACCGTTTCTTGTACCTGCTTAGCGGAAGCATTACCTCTAAGCATGCATAATAATTAATTCTATTGCAATTTTCTTATTATGCAATAGGTTTTCCTCAGCTGTGGGTTGAGGTAGTGCTCCTCTGTACCTTATTTTAATTACTGGCAACAGGGTGTCTTTCAGTGCTACTCACTGTAGACTAGTGCTTGTCAGTCCCAATTCATATATCTCACCATACATGGCAGTTTGTATTGTTATGGAATATGGAGGATGTTCACCCCTGAAAAATAATTTGCTTTGGCTAGATAGAACAGGTCTGAACTGATCTGGAAAATTGTGGAAAGTACGATGTCCTCTTTTTAAGAAATGTTTCATTTTAGAAATTTCATAGCTAACTCAAGGTATTTTGAAATTTAGTTGTACTTATTTGTGAGGAAGACTTCAAAATTTTTTTTATTTGCTTCTATTGTTCTATTAAGTGGTTAAGATTTCATAGTATCGTTTCTGTTAGGGAAGTGTCTATTGTATAGTCTAGGTGGTATTATTCTATTTTTACTGTGCTCGTTCTTACTAATTTACTCATTCAAGGCAAGAGGAACAAATGGTACTACAATGTTTTGCATGTTCTATTTTTATATTTACTCAAGAATAAAGTGCTTTGTTGCTTATTTGTTGCTCTATTTTCTTTGTATTCTTTATATTCCCTTCATTTACTTTTGCTCATTTAATAAATCCATTCATTCATGTTGTATCGTATCATGCGTATCACGCCAGATGTGTGGCCTGAAAAAAACAGCATAGACCAGCAAGATAATGCAGGTCTATGCAGGTCAGTGGTCTGGTGCTGGTCCAGCACCAAAGCACAACATATGCTAAGCATGCTTTATGCTGGTCATGCTGGTAAACAGCTATGCTGCTTTGTGCTGATTTTTGTCAGCAGGGTGACAGTTGGTAAACCTGATTTTTTTTCATGACTTTTACTTATTGAGGCCCAAAGTAGCTGCTGAATTTGTTTACACCTGGATCTGACCCTGCCTTTAAATATATTTTGTTAAACCATCTTATAATTTTACCGTTATATTGACAAGTAACACCTGTAATAACAACTGGACCTTCTCATTCTAAGGCAACTTTCCTTGACAATTAATTTTTTTCATAATATATTCTTTAATAAATTAACTTTGAAACTGTGGCTGTTGTTATTCTGCTAGCTATAAACATAAAATATAACTTGACTGATGTCGCAAATTCTGGAACTTCACACGACTCCAAAATGTAAAAATAATATTTAAAAAAATATGTTGGAGTCCATTTATCTTAGTATTACCAACTTTGGTCAGCTGGCTGGCCTGAGATTTTCAAATCGAGAGTCTAGTCTGCACACTCGTGCACATGTATGTAATAGTTTCACAAACTACCCCAACGCTTTTCATACACGTATTTCTAGTTTTATAATGAAAAAATATATACATTTGCCCTAAGATTTCTTGCGTGTCACTCATGCGGCAGAGATGGCTACATTGGTGCCGAAAATCTATTTTCCGTTCCCCCGTGTATGCTACCTTTGTCAAAGAAAATATTCGAGACTGTAATCAGTGAATTTGTGCCAGTGGGATACGTCAATTTCTTAACCTTCATCTATCAATAAAATTAAATCAACAATTAGTGGCTGAACTTCGATTTACATACGTGCAGCGGTAGATAAACAACACCGCGTTTAAGGCTAAAATAGTATGGGCTTAGGGCATAGAATTAGTACAGGCATGAGTACACTAAAACTACGTTTAGGAATTAATTCATGAATGCGGCCCGCAAAAACAATTTTTCAAGCATTTAGTTAATTTGTGCTCTGCAGCACTGTAAGCCACTATCTCTTCCGGAGAGAGAGAGAGAGAGAGAGAGAGAGAGAGAGAGAGAGAGAGAGAGAGAGACCAATTGAAATCTTTGTTACGTTGCTCACTACAGGCATTTGAATTCACGGCCCAGAATACGCATGCATCACATAGTAATCGTAACTTAACAACAAAGTTAGTACCATTGCGTAACTTACGCATTTAAAATTGTATCCCTATGCTCAGTAAAAGGAAGTATCGCGGGTTAGTCTGAGAAGAGCTAGAGGGAATGGAGGAGAAGGGTGTTCCGCGGCTGTAAGCGACAGTCCTGCTCTCCAGCTCATCGAGGTATTTTAAATGGGCGGGGGAGGGGGACTGCAACTATTCTACACCATTATTATTTCGTTTAACTAAGTAGCTCTTTCCCCTTGGCAAACTTTAAGAAAAAGGGAAACCTTACTTATTTTAGCTAGCAAAAGTAAAATTATGTGTAGCTTACGCACTTACCGTGACATTACGCAGTTAAATGAGACATTCTATGCATTTATTTAAGTATTCAGTTATTCGTGTGGCTAAATAAATTAAAGATTTTAAAATGAAACTTATCTGAGAGGTAATTTGTCAAACTGTAGCTTGTAAACGTGTACGCTATCCCGGAACTTGTACCATAATACACAGCTAGCGGATGGCTTTGTGCTGCTTAGCTGGGTTTCATGGCTCTTTTACCATATATTCTACATGACTTTCATTTCATTATGCCTAAAAATGAACGCCTTAATAATTCAAAAAGTGTGTTTGTGCAGTTGGGGGCCTTGAATACCGTCTTTGGTTAGATAGTAAGCCCAAGGTCGTGGTGAGGCCTAGGAGTTCAGTCTTTGCCACATTTTGCATTCTCCTGGGTGCTACTGGGCGTCATTTGCCGCGTGAGAATCAACAAATTCGCTCGCATTTTTCTAAATAATAGCCTAATATATGCAGGAATGATGTTTAATAACAGCGAAGTGATGTTCGCAGGTAGCTGGTTGCTTTGTGTGTATGGCGATGACGGCAGTGTATGTGCAATCCAAGTAACTATTTTGTTCCTCAAGTCCTTTGCCAAAAACATACAATGTGTCCTTTTAAACGATAAAAGCCATTTTACTACTTATTTACAGATTTTCCCCGAAAATGGGTAGCTGTTTTGTATGCATGGTATTTACGCTGTATTTCTTAGAACGTCGAAATATTTCCAATCGAGAAATTGTATGTTCAGTGATCGTTGGCTTTTACTAGCAAAACAGCGCTTGTAATTTAACTTGTCCTGTGGACCTTTGTTCCAGATTGCTACTAATCTTTAATAAAAATCAACTTTCTGTACTGGTTTACCACGTGTTATCCTGTATGAAATCAATTGTCTCATGACCACACCCTCTTGATTTTTATGAAAACTGAAATTTTAAGCTACATTAGAAGGAACATCGAGTCAAATTACGCAATAAAATTTTTCATTATCAAATAATTGAGGTAAATTACAGCAGGTAGAGAAGACAGGCTGAGAGAGACACTATACATGTATGTTGGAATGTATGTAAAAGGAATGACAGATCGGTGTCTGGAACTGCTGAGCTTCTTGTATATGACAAATAAAATTGCGGTTTCATTAGATAAGTAATTTCACTAGGACAGCACGCATATAGCATGCACTCCTAGTATATTAAAATACTTTTCAAGGTGCTTTTTGTATTGTGTTTAGAGGCAGACTATTTGCATAACTAGTTGACAGAGAAAACATTTCAAGTTCCACCCCATAGTATCTAAGTATCTCAGCACTTCTGGTACTGGAACTTTTGGTAATTGTACTCGACCGGAAGTCGATGGAAGAGGAAAAGTACCATACGCACTGTACCAAAAATACAGTACTTGGTCTGGAGGAAAAGCACCCTAAGGTCCCTGCTGTTCACCATAAGGCACAGGGGAAAGGAAAACAAGGGAGGCATGGGTCAGCAAATGTTATAATTATTAAAATTATGTATTAGGATCACTTCGTTGTGCAATGCATAATTGTATTTCTCAGTTGCTGGTGAATATATATGGTTTTTGGGCTGATCTGCTGCTGCTACTATAGCAGACATTGTATAGGTGAAGATCTGTATAGGTGAATTTTGAGAAATCCCAGTAAAATTGAAGTCAAAATGTCTTCTAAATTTTTATCTTTGCTTTTTATTGGACATAAACTAAGGTTTTTGGTTATTTTATCATTTACATATTTAAGTATATTAAGTATTATGAATTTTACTTTTTTATTCACTAGTAATTTACAACTTGGCAACAAAATGTGCTGTTTCTCGTTATGTCCTATGACAAAGTTTTTTTGTATAATTTAGTAAAATTAGATTTTGTTTAATTTTGCTTTTTCATGTTTTGAATCTATTTAAGGGCAGTATTTTTAAGCAAAACTGAAGCATTGAGGTAAAGCAATAATGACTTGTATTGCATCATTTGATATGGAAAAAAATTATTGTGATGAAATATTTTGCCATGTTCCCCAGCCCTAACCTTGCATCATTCGATAGCATTTTGTTGTCTTTGGTGAAGGAGTCATATTACCTGCCTAGACACCCATAGATTTTACTGAGTTTTTATAATAAAAATATTAGATTTTTAAGAGCAAATACAATTTTACTCAGCTATGTGGTGGTATGGGGTTAGGGTAGGCATATCTTGTGATTCATGGTTCCTACCATCAGTCTTCCAACTGCTGGCCTCCTGATAGTATCGGGCACATGTCTTGGGTATACCTTGGACAGGAAGCCAGTTCATTGCAGGTAGGAATATTAATAAAATTCCTGCTCCTTCAGAGAAAGGGCTAAAAATTCACTTGAGTCTCAGTTGTTCAGCATTGCAGGTTTAACCGTATCTAAAGATAAGCATTTGTAATTAGTTCAGAATAGTATTATATACATGTTAAATAGGGGTGGCATGGTGGTGCAGTGGTTAGCGCTGTTGCCTCACACCTCTGGGACCTGGGTTTGAGTCTCTGCCTGGGTCACATGTGTGTGGAGTTTGCGTGTTCTCCCTGTGTCATCGTGGGGTTTCCTCTGGGCACTCCGGTTTCCCCCCCACAGTCCAAAGACATGCTGAGGCTGATTGGAGTTACTAAATTGCCCGTAGGTGTGTGGGTGAGCCCTGCGATGGGCTGGTCCCCCATCCAGGGTTGTTACCTGCCTCGTGCCCATTGCTTCCGGGATAGGCTCCGGACCCTCCGCGACCCAGTAGGATAAGCGGGTATAGAAAATGGATGGATGGATGGATGGATGGATGGATGGACGTGTTAAATAATAGAATTTGTTTCCAGACAAGAAACTATTTTTTGTTCAATAATAAAATTGATCCTCGTTTTCTTGTCATTCTTTCCAAAAGAACTTTCTTTTATTGTTAACTTTTATTAATAATCAGATATACTTTGGATAGTATTTCTAAGTGCTTACATATATAACAATTGCACAAGTAAATATGTGGAAAAAGACGTTGATGAATTATTATCATTTGTGATGTGTGTGATTATGTTTAGGTGTGTTAGTAATGGTGCTGTTTTCCTTTTAGTAAACAAAGAAATGAGATGAACACTGGAAGAGTTGAGAACCCAGCTTTACAATTCCTTGGTATGGCTGGCCTACAGCTTGTACCCCCCGCTTCATCATCTATGGGGCCCTTCCTTGGTTTACCATGGCAACAAGAGGCCATCCATGACAACATTTACACACCAAGGAAATATCAGGTAATCTATGTGAGCTTTTTTTTGTGGTTTCTGTTTTGCGCACACTGCACCTGTTTTTGAAAGTAAAAGTTCTAGGATTTGAAGGTGAAGAGTCGAAAAGTGAAATTGAATACTCAAATGTAAAATTCTGAAATGTAATAATTTGCACTGACTGTAATAATTTTCTTTAACAGGTTGAACTTCTTGAAGCAGCTCTTGAACACAATACTATAGTCTGCTTAAATACTGGCTCAGGGAAGACCTTTATTGCAGTACTCTTGACAAAACAGCTCTCTCATCAAATTCGGGGAGATTTTGGAGGATATGGCAAAAGAACTGTTTTCCTGGCAAATACAGGTAAGAACTGCATATAAGGTGCATATAAGAACAATAATAAAATAATGATACTTTATTCATGCCCAGAAATTGTCTCTTGGCCTATTCCACCTTGCTCTCCATGAGACACACATATACATTTACAGATGAGAGCAAGTTTGGGGGTCACAATAGAGTCAACCCGGATGCAGCACCTCTGGAGCTGAAGATTAAGGGCCTTGATGAGGGGCCAAATGACAGTATCAGTCTGCTGGCTCCAGTATTTGAACTGGCAGCCTTCTGAATACGCAGTCATAACGCACTGGGTAACAAACCAGTCATGGCTATGGTATGTCAGTGACTCAAGTAATTTAAATGGGGAATTCCATTTACAGTATTTAAACCTGGCTTTTCAAGTCAGGACAAGTAATTTTAATTTATATAGCACTAGTGCTGTCCCAAACGATTATTCTTTAAACGATTAATCTAGAGATTAGTCGAATAATCGAAAAAAATAATTAACAACTAATTTTTCAATACCATGTCGCAGGTCCAATAAATTAAATAATGTAGCTCTCGAGTGCGAAGAGATCATCTTTTGTTTTCTATAGAATAAAAAAACAATAATATTTCATTCAGATCCCACAACTGGAGAAACTCCTTTAAGCCATTCGCTATATTTTGTCCTGCGTGATCCTTGGGAAAGTAGCTGGTCTCAATTTTTGAGCTGCACAGCTCCCAGTCACTGTTTATTTAGTGCACAGTTAGACTGAGGTAAGGCTCTGTTGTCCTACTTGACTGTAAATCTGTGGTCTATGCATAGTAATCCACAGATACAGAGAGGCTTGTACCTTTTTACGGTATTCTTCATACTTGTCTGGGAATGCCGTCTAGCTTCTTAACAAGGTGCATGAAGCCTCCTTTCTCCATTTGGATTGGCATCATATCTTTCACCTTAGCTCAACAGGGTCTTATTCCCCGTTGATTCTATCTTTCCAGAGTTAGCTTTTTCTGTCATACAGAGTGCAACTGGTGAGAGACTCTGTGATGCCATGCTGAAGCAGCTTACTTTGTTTTGGTTTCATAGCGTTAGCTCCTGAGCTTTCCTCCCAGGCTTTCAGATAATCCTGGTACAGACGTGCTGAAGCTTGAGATGGTAAAATAAGTTAGTGTTTGATTTTACAGGCTTCTTGTACTCCTTGCATATTACCGTGGTGTGTACTGTATCTGCTTGTTTGTATCCAAAATAATTCCACACTGCTGAAGTAGCTGTTTTTTTGGGAATTAATTCTTCAGCAATACCATTTCCAGCCATGTTTACCTTCACCCTAACAGCTTTAATAACACCGCACATGAGTGTAATCCACTGCGTAATGATGTCTTTATTTACAGTTATCGTGAATATGATATGATATGTCCTGCCTCTAGTGGACAAAACTAACAGTATTTTTCAGATCTAACACAGTAGCTGAAAGTATTGCATGACTCTTTCAAACTGTCACCCCTACAGTGTGCCTGCAATGTGGAAGTGGTCAAACTTTGAGGCAAACTGTCTCAAAACTGAAACGGCGCCATGTAGTGTGAAAAGTCAAAAATGTATTTGACAGCAAAGAGTAGGATGTGATGATTAGAGGCTTATTCTTGTGATCACTAGGTTACTAGTTAAAATAGGATCACTATTACTGTTGTCTTTATGTACTATACGTGTTCATCAATCAAGTGCAGCTGAAGGTTACAATGGAGCCTACAGGTATCTTGCGAAGACAGCCGTATGCCATCTGTTATTCTATGAATAATCTTTTTGCTTCCCTATGAATTTTACCAGGTGAAGTCTGGTAGCCAGTAACATGGTTTCTGTGGGTCCTTAAGCCTTAGTCTAAAATCCAATAATCATTATTTTAGGCATTAAAATGTCTTAGGGTGTTTTCACAATTGGTCTGTTTCATCCTTTAAAGTGAACTCTGATTAGTCAGCATTTTTTTGTGTATATGTGAACACGCCAAATGAACTCAGACCCCTTTGAAACTAACTGAACTGAGACCACATCAGGAGGTAGTCTCAGTCTGGTTCGCTTTTAGTCCACGTCGCAGTTCATTTAACTTGTGCATTATGAACATAAAGCAGTCCTGGCTTGCTTCGACAATTTTTACCCTTTAGCTTTGCTGTAGGCAGATCACGTGGTACAGTCCCGGGAAACAAGCAAAAATAATGGCTGCAATGTGGGACGCGGTATAGTTTGGTCAGTGGAGGAGACTATGGTGCTTCTTGATATTTGGAACGAAGAAAACACAAAACGTTAGCTATCTACAACACACAGGAATTTGCATCCATTTTGCATCCCTCTTCTTTGAAGTGAAAAATACCCAGAATCCCAAGCCGTAAAGGTCTGAGAGCTCCATAAGAACTTGAAGTATGAACAGAAAAAGGACTGAGGCCCCACCTGAGCTGAAGTAAACCAGAAAGAGAACTGAGTCCCCTTTCAAATGAGCTCGCATCGACAACACAAAAAACTGAGTTCCCTTTCTGTTGGTCCACTTTTGGCTTCTGGTTGTTCTCTGTGTCTTCCACCTCAGTTTCTTCTTGTGTACTTCTGTGTTAGAAATTTTGCACCTAGAAGCAACCTGCTGCTCTGCATAGCCATCTGCCAGCAGAACTATAATTAAACCAGGATTTAAAAATGCAGATGGGTTTAAAAATATAGTGGTCTCAATTTTTTCTGCGCTGTATTTAATAATGCTAATAACCATTTAACCAGCAACATTGCTTGTAGCATTATAATAAATTAAGGTATGTGAAATACTGTACATGTAGAAGAAACAATCATTACAGCAAAACTACTTAAAAAAAAAAACAAAAACTTTTTTTTTTATTATTTTCAACAGTTTTCATGTTCAAATGAATGTTTCTCACTGGACTCTGAACTCTGTTTACAACAAAGACAAGTAATGGATATATAAAAGAATTACAGAAATGTAAAATTTAGAACTTTTGCATCAGTAAGAATTGTACTTGTGTTCGGTTACTTCAGAACGCATGGAGGACACTGCAATTGAGGACAATATACTCACACATGCATAGCCAGTCATTCTCTGTGTTTGGGGTGCTAGCGTTTCAAGTGGTTAAAAAGAGTGGTTGTCTTGCTACCTGTTATATGAACGGTATCTTTATCTATGAACAGTATCATTTAAATTTGCCAATTGCAGTAGGTGGTCCATGTCAGATTTTGTAAATGCACCCCATTTCTACACAATCAAAGCAGATTTTTTCTTATTTTTGTTGTGGGGTGTGAGGCAGGGGCCATCTGTTATTCCCTCACACAAACAGCCAGTCTTTCCTGTCATGGAATGACATCCTTTTTCATGGGTTAGTTTCCAGGCTTGCCTCATCCCTGTACTACACCAATATTTGGATGAAGTGTATGATAAGATTTTAAAATCTGTGTAGCTGTTGAAAATGAAGCTTTGCTATATGTATGATTTTTTAAAATTCTTTTTAAAGCATCATCTGTGATCCAGCAAGCAGCTGCTATTAGGACACATTCAGATCTTCAGGTTGGAGAATACACAAGTATTGAGAGGACTTTTCTGTGGACACAGGAGAAGTGGAACTATGAAATGATTGAGAACCAGGTACAGGTTTGAAATAAGTAGAAAAATTAGAATATTCATATTTCATTTGTTAAAGGTTTATAATTGTTTTGATTGATGCATTTTGTTTTGTAGGTACTTGTTATGACCTGCCATGTTTTCCTAAATATTTTGAGGAATGGAATCTTACCACTATCTAAAGTCAATCTGCTCGTGTTTGATGAGTGTCACCTTGCAATTGTGGACCACCCGTACCAAGAGATAATGACGGTAAAATGACACTTGCATAACTGTGTTTTATCCTTTTTTCCTGTTCAGGAAATGCATGTGGTTTGAGACCCAGCCCATTGCAGCAAACACTTTCACATAAAGATAACTCAAAGTATTTAATGGGTCTTTTTCAAACTTTGCTCATTGAATTTCAGACAGATGCTCTTGAATTGAGTGTTGCATAATGATAAAGAAGTGGGATTATCAAATTTCGAGAAAAATTGAAGCATTACCACTTACTGGCAGAAAATGGAAGGGTGAATTAGATATTTAAACCTTGTGAACATGACCCTGTGTACTCTATTTGGTCTTTGATGGATCTTACCACTTCACAAAAATATATTATGTGGATGGCAGCAATAGGTGGCAGGAGAGGATGGAAATGGCAGCGACAGGGGGCCACAGTAGTCATCTCATGTTTAGCAATGTTAAACGGATCTTATCTCTGTGTTATAATATTCTGATTCGAACTGCACTAGTTTGCACCCTAGTGTCACTTGAACTTAATCTGTTTGTGTTGATACCAAAATTAAGCAGCATAACTTCTCATTGTAGTTCAAGTATTGCTTGAACTGCATTACTTTTCGTAAAAAGATAAAAAAGATTTAGTTTTCATATTCATTTTGTTTGACAATAAAATGTTGATGTGTTTCTTTACTTTTTGCTATTTGATTAGATTTTTGAACTGAAGTAGTCAGTTACTGAACAACCCATAGTGGCACCCAGGGAGCTGGGGGTTAAGGGCCTTGCTCAAGGAACTACAGACCAAATGGACCCTTTTCACGCTTCCGGGTTTCATGTAATAGAAGTAGTCATAGTAAGGAATTGAGGAAAGAGTGGCGGGATCGTTCACTGACGAGAATAAATCTTCGCACCGTATTTACATTGCATCTTTGCAATACAATGGCACCTCAGTTCTCGAACTCATTAGAACTCGAAGTTCTTAAGTTGAACCAACCAGTTAAAAAAAATTACCTAGAACTCGATCTAAATCTCAGAAGTAAAACCGTGAACGCTGACCTAAGAACTTGTACGCGTGAGGAAATGAGTCACGCAGAACGTCTCAGCAGAAACAAAGGGTAACGCTTCAGTCTCAGCCTCGCATTAGCTGTGATAGCATCGTGCATGTTTACACTGGCTGAATACATATATTTGGACAGTAAAAATTAATTTAGACAGTAACAGTGATTATAATAAAATACATTAAAATAAAGATTTCTTATTTTAATATTAAATGTATTAATGGTTTATTATTATCATATTGTTGTGTTGAGCAGGACAGAATGGAGACAAAGGTGCAGACATCAGGGAATACGGGGTTTAATTATGGGTAAGGCAGGCAAACCGCGGAAGGACAATACAATGACCGGACTAGGAAAACAAACTGAAACACGGACTAAATACAGAGGACTAATGACAACAACCAGAAACAGCGGATCAAATGGGGATAACGAGGGGGCGTGGCACACAGCAGATAAGGGCAGGACACTTTTTTTTTTTTACTTTACACATTGGATACATTTAATTTCTTCCATCCATTTTCTATACCCGCTTATCCTACTGGGTCGCGGGGGGGTTCTAGAGCCTATCCCAGAGGCAATGGGCACGAGGCAGGGAACAACCCTGGATGGGGGGCCAGCCCATCGCAGGGCACAGGCGCACGTACTGGCAATTTAGTAACTCCAATTAGCCTTAGCATGTCTTTGGACTGTGGTGGGAAACCGGAGTACCCGGAGGAAACCCCACAACGACACAGGGAGAACATGCAAACTCCACACGCATGGAACCCAGGCAGAGACTCAAACCCAGGTCCCAGAGGTGTGAGGCAACAGTGCTAACCACTGCACCACCATGCTGCCCCGCATTTAATTTCTTGCTTTACAAATTACTGTAAATGTGCTAAGATGTGTTTAGTGCAGTATTATGGGGAAAATTTGATCCGGAGTTCTGAATGGATTAAGTTCGAGTTCTGAGGTACCACTGTACTTGCCCGATTTTTCCATGCAAGACTAAGCATGTAATGATGAAAAAAAAGGTTTTGGTGAGATGGCAAGAGTATTTGATATTGAGGAAGCACCACCAGGGGCCGTGGTGGCACAGTGGTTAGCGCTGCAGTTTTTGGTCACAGGTCGTTCCTGTGTGGAGTTTGCATGCTCTCCCTGTTTTCCCCGGGGGCTCTGGTTTCCTCCCACGATCCAATAACATGCAGAATAGGTTGATTGGTGAGTCTAAATTGGCCCTTTAGTTGTGTGCGTCCTGTGGTGTGTAGGCAATTGCCCATGGTTGGTTCGCCTCTGCACCCATTGTTCCTGTGATAGTCTCTGGTACTCCCCGTGACCCCAGTTGGGATTAAGCGGTATCAGAAAATGGATGGACGCACCGCCCGATCTTACATTGTCAGTGTGGCAGCATTTTAGCTTAATGTAATCTCAAGACAAGACAAAAACTGTATGCAAACATTGTAAAAGACTGGTAACATGCTTAAATAGCACAATGAACATGCTTCAGCATGTCCACCAACACCACAGTGATTAATAAGAAGATTATTAAAAGGGTAAACCACGCTAAAAAGCTGCACATGCAAGCCTTAGTTTATTTTCAATTTCAGTTGCACTCAGGGAGAGGACATGTTTTGCACAATTTAGAAAGATAAAGGAATATTTTTAAATAAATTTTATTGCTCATTCTACTAACAAATTGTGAGAAAATCATATCGTGAACACAGGATCGTGAATTGTATCGAATCATGAGTTGTGTATCATTACATCCCTATGAAAGACATAATTTGAGCAGTGAGGAAAAACAGAAGGCAAGTGTAGCAATGATGCTGAGAAAATACGATGTTAAGATTTATTCTCATCAGGGTAAGATCCTGCCACCGTCTTTCCTCAATTACCTACTATGACGATTTCCATTGCATGATATCCGGAAGTGTGAAAAGGGTCCATTCAGGTGCTGCATTCGGCTAAGGCTACATTTGAACACCGAATGTGTCACGGGAGCACAACAAGGCCATTTCATCGTCAAAAGCTCCCTCAAATGCAGCTTATAAATGTGCTGTTCTTTTGCCAAGATTCCAAAATTCATTGCGCAAACCTTCAAAAAATGCAGCCAATGAAGGCTGCATAGACCACGTCCTTCAAAGGATGCAGCCCTTCAATGTGGACACGGTTAAAAAAAATGCAGTTAATCACCTAATTGGTGGGGAAAGAAGTGTCACAGCTAGGACTCTGCTCTCTCACTTCCATTTGATCCATTCCGTAGTTGTAGAAATTAAATGGGTTTTTTTGGGGGGTAGGAGGGGATTAGAATAGATTGGGGAGAGAGGGTGACAGGGCTATCTGGGGAGTAGATTGTTGATGTTCTGACTGCATATTTTCTATTTTTTTTTTCTCACTCTTGGTAAGATCTTATTTGGTTGTTTGGGTGACTGTTATCTTTTGATATGCGTCCTTGCGGTATGGGCACAAAGCACTGAACACCATATTCAGGATATTGCTGCTTTCTCAATATTCAGTTTTAAACCGTTTAGTTGTGACTCTTTGTTAATTAGTTCTGTGCTGTCTTTTTTTGTCTGTCCTTTCAGATATGTGAAGGCAATTCAGACTGTCCCAGAATTTTGGGTCTCACTGCTTCTATATTAAATGGTAAATGTGATCCATCAGAGTTGGAGGAAAAGATTCAGAATTTGGAGAAGATCTTGAAAAGCAGTGCAGAAACTGCCACTGACCTTGTTGTCTTGGATAGGTATCTTCAACAGTTGCTTGTATTGCCTGGAATGTGATCTGGACTTTTTTGCTTAATTATAATACCAAAAGTGTTAGCTTTACTCAATTAAGTATGTGCATTTCTCAGATATGCCTTACAGCCTCGTGAGGTCGTGTTGGATTGTGGACCCTACACGGACACAAGTGGACTCTGTCAGAGACTTCTGCATGAGTTGGATGATGCAATTTATTTTCTTGATGACTGCAGTGTACCTGCACATCGAGAGGATCGAGATCCAACATTCATTTCAAAACAGGTAGGTTAAATGTACTTTTGTATTGCCATACCCATATGCTCGTAGCTATAAATGTATTATTTATATAATGTATTATATTCTCGGCATGCATGTTAAGTTGACATCTCCTTGCTGTCATATCTAACTAATTCTGTCCATGCCTAGGTACTGAGTGATTGCAGAGGAGTGCTAATTGTGCTTGGCCCCTGGTGTGCAGATAAAGTGGCAGGAATCATGGTGAGGGAACTGCAAAAGTATGTCAAGCATGAGCAAGAGGATTTGAACCGTAAATTCCTATTGTTCACAGACACTATTCTGAGGAAAGTCCATGCACTTTGTGAAGAACATTTTTCACCTGCATCTTTGGACCTTAAGTTTGTCACTCCAAAAGTAATTAGACTGCTGGAGATCCTTAAGGAGTACAAACCCTTTGAACGGCAGCAGTTTGAGAGTGTAGAGTGGTATAACAACCGCAATCAGGATAACTATGTGTCTTGGAGTGATTCAGAGGATGAGGATGAGGATGAGGAGATTGAGGTGAAGGAGAAGTCGGAGGCCAGCTTTCCCTCTCCGTTCACGAATATCCTCTGTGGAATTATTTTTGTTGAGAGACGCTACACAGCAGTTGTCCTTAACCGGTAAGACTAAATGGCAGTTGAGAGAAAATGCTTATAATTTATAAAAGAAAATAATTATTAGTTCACTTGGTTATTTCTGTTGTAGAGTTTTTTCCCATTTACTCAAAATGATCATTGTAATGGTGATTTGAATCACAGCATGCTTCCGCTGCAGCCCATTAATGAATGTAATTTTCTGTAGGCTGATAAAGGAAGCTGGGAAGCAGGACACCGAGCTTGCTTACATCAGCAGTAACTTCATAACTGGGCACAGCATTGGCAAGAATCATCCTCGCAACAAACAAATGGAGATTGAATTCAGAAAACAGGAGGAGGTGTGCATTCATTGTTGTTGGGTTTTAGCAGTTCAGTCACTGACTTTCACTAAACTCATTCTTCTTTTTTAGGTTCTTCGCAAGTTTCGTGCCCATGAGACTAACTTGCTCATTGCGACTAATATTGTGGAAGAAGGAGTTGACATTCCAAAATGCAACTTGGTAGTTCGTTTTGACTTGCCAACAGAGTATCGTTCCTATGTTCAATCTAAAGGAAGAGCACGGGCACCCATTTCCAATTACATCATGCTTGCAGACACAGAGAAAACAAAGGCTTTTGAGGAAGACCTAAAAACATACAAAGCTATTGAAAAGGTAATTATGTATATTGTAAGTTTGCATACATTCGTATGATTTACATGTGCAATACTTACACTTCCATCTTTTCTTTAAGTAGATTTTGAGGAATAAATGCTCAAAATCAGTGGAATGCAGTGACCTTGAAGTGGAACATGTATTGGACGATGAAAATCTTTTACCTCCTTATGTGCTGCGCTCAGAAGATGGTGGTCCTCGAGTCACTATAAACACAGCAATTGGACATGTTAACAGGTAACTTTTTTAAGATACTACTGAAAAACTTGCAAAATAAAATCATCAAATCAAGCCATAATTCCTGCTTAATACCAAAATATTTTTGCATATTTCACCTTTAACTGTATTTTGACAACTGTAAAGTCTACTAACCTACGGCTGGAAAAATTTTTTTTCTAGTAGTACTGGAACGATACTGGTTCCATAACAATACTTTTTTTTTGATACCAATACGTTTTAAGTGAATTTCAAGAAGAATACATTTAACATTGCAGCACTAATCTTTCATTTGAACAAGTTGTTTTGCTAAATACTGGGGGGATTGATCGCTATCATAATGGTACCCAGCCTTTTATTAGAGGGGTAAAGAAGAGGCGTGTGCCAAGATTGCACAAGTGCAAATGCGGAATCATATACGCAGTTATCATATATGTAATAAAAATTAAGCAGTACCGGCACTTGTATGTTTTAAACTTTATCGTACCACCACTTCTCACAAGTTGCCAATACTCTACTACTCAGAGACAAACATCACACGAGAGTGGCGGGGCAGCACGTGCAGTCCCAATACTGTTGAGGCGCTTCTGTTGTTCCCAGCACCCCCACTGCACCCCTGCCGCCGTTCCCATGGTCAATACAATAGCGACACTTTTATTTTTCCACTTAGAGCACTGCTTATACTTATCACCATATTAAACGCCAGTCCAAATGATGCTTCCGATTATTAGCACAGTACACGGAGAGTGCTGTTGACATGTAGCAGACCAGAAGCATAGCACCTCAAACCTGCTTTATAACCTTACATTTAGATCGATGTATGTGTATCGATGCACTCGTGTTGTGTTTTTTTCTTCCTCGCCAATCAGGAGTCAGGAACCGCTTGTGTAGATCTTCAGATTCAAGCTTTATTGCCACAGTGAGGTTACAGCCAAGGCTGGACACACTGCAGGAGTATATCTAATACTGTTTTACATTAATTTTCATACATTTTCTTATAGTGTAACAATATCTCGTCACTTAAGCATCATCATTTCTTCAACCATTCACCATCATTGTTTTCTCCCTTGATCCCCACAACCCCAAGGCGATAAGTTTGTCAATCATCTATTTTACTGTTTGGTCCCTCAGCTGAACCTTGTAAACGTAGTTTGAAATGCAAGAAAAGTAGCAAAAATAAAATCCTTTTCACAGTTTATTGGTAGATGGAATGAAAGATGAAAAGCTGTGACCATATAAATATGATTATTTAACGGAAATAAAATAATTCACTATTATTAACGCTCTGGGGACGAAGGCATCGTCGACCGCGTATCTTTCTTGTGTATTTCAGTATATGTCTCGCTGAAATCATTATGCAGAATCATGAATATAAACACTGACTTAATACATAATCTGTCGTCTTTTCAAAACTTCCATTGTCAAAGTATTAAAGTTTTTAAAATTAGGTTAAATCAGCAAAAAAAGGCGAACCACGTCACTTTTTTTTTTGTTTTACCTGCATCAGGGGTGTATAGTACCACTCTCAGCTGAAGATTACTATTCACATTCTAAATAGGCTGGGTTTTAACTGGTGACCTTACAATTACAGGCAGACAGGTTTAGTCCACTGAGCCGTGAACACAGGTATGTGATTCGCTGCTGAAAGTGGCAACACTGGCGCAAAGCTTCAGTGGCAGAGACGTATCCGTGTGCTATATCGTAGCTGATCAGTGTAAACACTACCCAGACATGTGCTTTTGTATATTTCAATCACAATGGGCGTATTCACATATTTATTTAAGCAATACTAACTGTTGAATTATCATGTTATCATGCGAATAGTGAGATTTGCAAGTGGGTGGGCAATCAGAGCTGCTTCAAGACACAGACGCTTAAGTCAGTCACTCTTGTTCTTTCTATTCGTATCACGAAGCTATACAAATATATTTTGTTTCGATCTATACATATTTGAAAAGTAGACCGTCCAAGGTTTCTGAGGGTGCTTCTTAAATGTGTATATCACAAAAACTCGCAGGCGCTGAGATTTTACTGTTTGGGTATCGGAATTTGGCACTAAAGGAAAATCAATTTTTCGATCCTCAGTAGGATTGGAGCATTTTGATTGGTACCACAAATGTACCTAGGTTCAGTACCCAACCCTGTGCATATCAAATCCTTTATTCAGTGAATAAAAATGGTAATGAAACTGGTAATGAGCACGGCACAACAGAATGGCACTCTGCAGCTAAACGATGGTATTGGGGGTCCTGTACTGCATTCTCAGCCTTTGAGATGTTGCTTGCACAAGGAGATTAGAACTGGTTGTATTGGTGATCTGTGCATGTTTGTCGCTGTGTGTGTTTGTGTGTGTATGCGCGGACATGCACACACCACCTTCCTTTATTGTAGATACTGTGCAAGATTACCCAGTGATCCTTTCACCCACCTGGCTCCAAAGTGCAAGACAGTGGAGCTACCTGATGGAACCTACAGATCTACACTGTATCTCCCCATCAATTCTCCACTCAGAGTTCCCATTAGTGTGAGTGTTTTTACAGTTTTACGGCTCGCAAGATCTGTGAGCAATGTAGTTTTAAAGCAAAAAAAGTCTTAATTTTTTGTGTGTCCCAAACTGATGACATGATTGCATTGCTAAAATTCCACGCATGACATTTTTTGACCGTATTCTTTATATATAAATATTGTACTTCACTGAAGACTGCTGATATTTATTGCAGGGGCCTGCAATGAACTGTGCAAGATTGTCTGAGAAGGCAGTTGCACTTCTTTGCTGCGAAAAACTACACAAAATGGGTAACAGCTTTTCAAATATTTTTTTCATTGTGTTTAAACAGTATAAATGGTATAACACATTTCAAATTCATTTTTTTTTCAATGCACCAATGAAAATGTACAAATTAGGGCTGTCTCTACTGATTACCTGAATAATCTGCCGATTTTTAATTTAACAGTTCATTGACTTATTGTTTCAATATATAGTAACACACACGTTGGTTCCTACCTTGCGGCAATTACAACCATACATTGCAGGGTGTACACTCCACCACGCAAGGTCAGTGTAAGGGAAATCAGAGGATCCAGCAAAAAGCCACACACCCACAGGGTGAACATAGAAAACTCCATGCACGCAAAGTGGCAGTGTGTGGTGACAATGCTATGCACTGTGCAGCTAGACTTGGCACGGCATTTCATACATATGCAATTGTTACATCACAAGGACCACAATAGTCTTCTGGGTCCAAACCGTCAATAAGTTGTGCTAAACTTGGAAAGCTTTGCAGTTTTAATGGTTCCTTTTCTTCATTATCGAGTATAGAAAGAATCAGTCTGTTTACTACAGCTGCCTTTGTATCAGCATTGCATGTGATCTGAAACAACCAAAATCATTCTTTTCCTTGCTATTGGACTCATTCACTGACCATGAAGTATGTTTGCGAGAAATTAAAGGAAAAAGTAGATCACTTCAGAGGAGAAAAGCAAATATGAACTGGTCATGAAAAGACATTCATATTCTGCTGAATGGAAATATTTTGTATTCCATAGGGATTATATTGAGCAAAAGGAAGTGATGTCAGCACTGCTTTGTGTTTGCTGGCACAACTCATGTTAACTTACCTGCCAAATGGTAATAAAGTTTGTATATACTTGTATATACTAGCAGTCAAAATTTTTACACTCAGATTTTCTACATTTGCATATTACTCGCTTTAATATATACCAAACATAGACTCGGTATTTGCAAACAAATTTACAGTATGTTCACCATTTCAGTACCTTTATTAGTAAGAAATATCTTTGATTCATCAAAGTAACCTCCTTCAGCAGTTATAGCAGAAGAGCAAAACTGTGGCATTCTTTCTTCAAGAGACAGTAAATACTGCTCTGTAAGTTAATTCCAGCGCTCCTGGAGCGTTTTCCACAGGTCTGATGCTCTAGTTAGCTGCTTCGCCTTGATCTTTCTGTCCAGTTCATCCCAAACTAGCCCTGTCAGGTTCAGGTCAGGTGACTGTGATGGCCAGACCATGAGATTCAGCTTCCTTTCTTTTTCTTTCCTTTTCAAATAGTTGTGGCACAATTTGGAGGCATCATGCTGCCTCCTCCATGCTTAACAGGGGATGTTATATACAGTTGCAATGGCACACAAACACCTCTTTGAGGAACCATAGATTTCAAACTTCGATTAACCAGTCCACAGCACCTTGCGTCAGTCTTATGCACACCAGTTTCTGTGTTCTTTGGCCCATGCAAATGTTTAACAAACTTTTGTCCCATTGGTTGCAACTTAATTAGTGCATTTAAAGTTAAAAGACAGCCTAGAATTTAACCACACAACCAGTTAATAGGATGTCAGAAATTACTTATTTTCATTTCCAATGCTTAACAAGGAACAACATTTTTTTAAATCGCGTAATATAATTATCTAATTATTTAATTATATTGTTATATAAGATTATCTAAATTACACCTGTTTGGACTGTAGCATTTGTTTCTAAATGTATAATACACAGTAGCATTTTAAAAAAAAAATGTTATTTAATGTTTTGCTTTCTGAAAATGGCAATATTTTGGGGTGGGGGGGTGACTTCATATAGCCCTCCATAGGACGTAGTGAAAAATGCAATTAAAAGCACTTAAATCAAGGGCAGAATATGTATGAGTCATTTGCATACGACACAGTGCACATAAATCCCAGACTTTAATCAAGGGCAGAATATGCTTATGTGAAAAAGCATGTAGCCACTTGCATTCATTGAATAGTGAGCCCCCAAGTAAATAGTATACCTTTTTCTTAACTAGGTGAATTGGATGATCATTTGATGCCTGTTGGGAAGGAAACTGTGAAGTATGAGGAGGAACTGGATTTGCATGATGAAGAGGAGACAAATGTACCAGGAAGACCTGGTTCCACAAAACGGAGGCAGTGCTACCCAAAAGCAGTATGCTGCCCTTTTAATATTGTGATTTGTGTATTTTATTTTCACAGTTGTGACTGCAGAATGTTTTGAACTCCTTTCTTGTAGATTCCTGAATGCCTTCGAGGCAGTTATCCTTTGCCACAGCAGCACTACTACTTGTATGTGATTGGGATGGTCCTCACAACCCCTTTACCTGATGAACTTAATTTTCGGAGGAGGAAACTGTACCCACCAGAGGACACAACAAGATGCTTTGGAATATTGACAGCAAAACCAATACCCCGGGTATTTGTCTGCCTGTCCCTTGCTTCCTTTCTAATCAGATTTCTCTGTTAATCCAAGCCTGGAAAAGCTACTTTATATTAATGTTCTCTCAGATTGCCTAATGTTTTCCAGAACAATTTGTTATACATTTTACTGTTCTTATTTAATTTTTGTATGAATGGTATTTCTTTAATGCAGATTCCACACTTTCCTGTGTATACACGGTCTGGGGAGGTCACAATCTCTATTGAGCTCCAGAAGTCAGGGTTCACCCTGAATGCTTCTCAGCTGGAACTGATCACTCGCCTGCACCAGTACATTTTTTCCCATATCCTGCGTCTGGAAAAGCCTGCATTAGAGTTCAAACCCAATGAAGCTGACTGTGCTTATTGTGTCCTACCTCTTAATGTGGGTAAGTGTGAGATTTATTTTTTTTCCTGTAATACCTTATGTTTTGTGCAACTTTTTCCCATATTTTTTGATCACAGTTCTTGAGTTTCCAGCTTTGTCGCATTCAGGTAGGAAAATTCTTGGACAGCCTCAGTGAAAGGAATGTCTTCTAAAATAAATGGGTAAATAAAGTAGAAAAGATGGAATGACAGTGATATATTCCTCAGACAGTCCTGTCACCCCCTCCCCCCATGTAAGGTTTACTCCTCCCACACTCCCAAACCTCTACAACAGTAGTTGCCAACCAGTTGATTGCGATCAACAAAGTGATTTTCATGATATTCATGGTTGATTGTAACAGCATCAGGCAAAACGCCTCCAATCTTCAAATGAGTGGCACCCAACCTGAGTAGTGCTCTGTATCATGATACACAGTAGGGCTCAATGCCTTGTGTATGGGGCTGTATAGGCATGGATCAGACCTGTTCATTTAACGCATCTTGCAGTTGCTTGACACACCAGGCCATCCACATGATGCAAGAGAGAATCAAACCACCTTCTTCCATTATTCCACGGTCCAGTTCTGATGCTCATGGCTCATGGTAGACAGTTTTGGCAATGGACATGGGTCAGCATGGGCTCACTGACTGACCTACAGCTATGCAGCCCCATACGCAACACAGCTTCATGCTCTGTGTGTTGATGCAGTACTCCACTGACCCTCATTCTGGTGACATTGGAAATGACCCTCATTCTGGTGACATTGGAAATGACATCATTACATTCAGCGGACAGCCCTGTCACTTGTTCCCCATATCTAATCTGTACTAATCCCACACTCCCCAATTTGTATAATTTCTGGAATGGATCACCTGGAAATGTGAAAGCTTAACAAGTGCAATGACACCTAATTGCTCTGAGTCCTTGCTGTAACACTATATTTATTTATTTATTGTATGTATCACTTGTACGACAATTTGCAGAATTTTTCCCCGTCAGTTAGGTGGTTACTTGTTCCTTTGTGCATGTTTTAATTTTCCTTTTTGGAAATATAACTTACATGATTTATGTTTTTATATGTTTAAATATATTCTATTTATTTGTCTTTTGCACTATGACCAACATTTCCTGTAATAGAACAATAAGAACCGTAATGGATGGACTAAGTGGATGCCTCTATCAAAGAAAGCTTACAAAAGGGAGAGGCAGTCTTGAGCTAAAGGGCAAGCATTGACACTATACTAAATCATGCATTAACACTAGAAAGACTGACTGGGTCAATTGACCCAAATCAAACAAAATCACTGCTATTTCTCATTGAAGTTCT
>JAODUD010000026.1:6310185-6343064 GCA_026784285.1 Stomatorhinus walkeri | reverse complement strand
GTCATAAACACTCTTTCCACACTCTCCACAGCGTGATGTTACGGTCGCTGCCGGTCTGGCGAGCAGAGCAGGCTGGAGGCAACGACGTAGCAGGGAAAGGGTTTTATTCGGCAAGGAAACACCAGGATAACACACACAATGACTAGAAGACCACGGACAAAATACAGAATACAAAATGACGGATCTGGGGAGACTAACTTGGACACGGACTAAATCCACGAGACAATCAGGCACGGATAGACAACAGGTGGTCACAATCAGGATCCAACACGAGGTAACGAGGGGTGGCGTGGCACACATGAGGCTCTGACGGGTGGATCATGACAACATGGAAACAGCATTTTATTTTTTTGGCCTGGTTGATCCGGTTAAAATAAATTAACTTGAACATAATAATACATTCTTACTTAAAATGTATACATAGGTTTAGCTACAATGTTCCTGGGAAGTTTGCAAAAAGATCCACAGAATAAGTTTAGATGGCAAATGGTTGTGATCACAAGTTTGCAGCTGCAGGCTTCATTTTTGCTCTTGGTTGTCCTCTGTCTTGCAATTCCAATTTTGCTGCCCTGTCATTGCAGTTAGAATTTTGAATCTGTTTTAAGTATACATTTTTAGATCTAGATTTTCATCTGTATGTTTTTGAAAAGTGGTAATAAGATCCATGAAAGACCTAATAGTAAGAATACCATAATAACATAGATTCGTCCTGTTCACAAGGATGTCATCATTTTGTCCCTCCATTTGTTGGCACTAAGTGCCATTTCGTCAGTTTTGGTGCGAATTGTCTGTTTGAGCTATGCCAAATCTTCATCCATACAATGTGCCTACAAAGTTTGAAAAAGATCGGCCAAATTTCTGCTGACAAGTTATTTTTCTGCTGACATTGCATCAAAACACTCTATTGTGGTACATTATACCATTTATATATACAGCCCACTGTGCCTATTGGTCATTTTTTTTAACTGGAGCTTGTTTGTATGATTTCAGAAGAAAATGGGATCTGTGTGTGTGTGTAAGGTACTGCTTGGTAGTCACAGGGCTGCAACTAATCAAAAACATTGATAATCAGTAATAAAACCAGTTGACACATCAGTCATTTTTTGTGGTTTATTACTTAGATTACAAATAATTTCATCACCACCTAGCAACCTTGCTATTAAACTTAGTAAATACTTTATTTTTCCGTGTGCTGTTATGAGTTTTTGACTCTTGTATAGATATTACATTTGCCCTTGGACATGGTACAGCATTGAAATTAGTTCAGACCAGTAGAAGGCTGACGTATTGCAATTTGGGTTGCTGCGATTAGTCGATGTCAACTACATTGACATTAAAATGGGTCTTCATCAATAGTTTTATATTGCATCCTTATTTAATGATTTCTGACATGCTTAAACTATAACGAATGGTGTCTTTTAAAATCGCTATGTAAATTATGGGAGTAGATCAATTAATCACAAAACAAAAACGTGGTTTTACTCTGTGCATAGTGCGATGGCATACCGCAGTGGCACAAGAGCTATGCATGAACATCTGAAGAGAAAATGCCCAGGAGCTGTTCAGGATTATGGGCTGTCTGTTCAGCTTTGTTTGATTATTATCATCAGTATGGAGAGCTTTTTTTTTTTTTTTTGCCACACCACCACCATCTTTTTATTGTTTATCCACAGTATCATCTTTCAAAAGATGGCTGCTGATCTGTCCTGTGCTTGCGACCTTGGTGCTCATTGTTTCACACGTGCCGTGCTCCACTAACTGAATTTGAGTATGATGAAACCCCATATTTATACAGATTACTAAATTTTGGGCATCATAATACGCACATCATTATTTTCAGGCGTACTACTAATCTGCTTATTGAATTGTAGATGAAAAGAATGTTCATATAGTGTTCATATAGTTCATATAGCCCTGCAATGGCATGCACTTTATCAAAGTTTACTTAAATGGTGAATTTGATCTTTTGGTGGAAAACTAATCATTTAGATCAATCAACCAGTTGATTAAAATAGATTAATCTGAGAGAAATAGTCATTAGTAGCAGCCCTAATTGTAATAAATACAAATACAAGCAGTGTAGTGAAACAGCTGTTATGAACAGTTTGTACTAGGCTTGGGCAGTAATACAGTATGCCGTATTACCTCTGTATTTTGAACAAAATGAGCTGGAAACCTACTCTCCCCCACACCCACAAACCTGGAATAGTTTTGCTTTTGAAAATACAATCGAAATACACAATACCATGGTATGAAGTACAATTACAGATTTTTCTGTGCAGTATTGTCATGATTTAAATAGCATTTCTCTACACTGTGAAAAGTTATTACAATGATGACATTAAATACCATTTTTTTGTTTTAAAACTTAGCATTTTATTTAGAGCCTGTTTTAACCCAATTAAGCTTTGTAGATTGTCTGATCACTTGATTAATCAAGTGTTGTATTTTGCAGTGCTAGTTACCTGGTTATACCATCAGTTACTTATGTTTGATGCCCATTGCCCTTTTAGACCTATATATACACCACTTGTGTATCTGTTGCGTATCTTAATGCTATGTCATGGGAAATGTTGGTCATAATGCAAATGTTAAATAAACAGAGCATAGATATTTTGACAGAATATAAATAATATGGCATTTTATGACATTATGACACAAAGAAACACGGTTCCTGCCTAATTGGTAGGAAAAGATTGTGAAAACTGGAATGTGCAATAAACATAGGTGTCATTTTAGAGTTACAGTATGTGTCATACCAAGGACTTTCAGATTTCCTGTTGATCCATCCCAAAATTGTAGCGGCTGGGTGGTGTGGGAGGGGTAAGAATTAGATGGGTAGGAGGGGTAATGGGGCTGTATAGGGAATACAGTGTTGTTCTGGCAGCAATTTTGTCTAATTACTAAAAAGTTTAGAATTTAATGCAGTCTTCAAAAGCTTCAGTGCCGGTGTTACTGAAATGGAAAATAATTCAGGCATTCCTGTTTTTGCTTTAACTATGCTCTGTACAAATACAATACCTGCCACTGCATTTCTTCCTTCATAAAGCTATATATTAAAGCAACAAATAAAAGAAAAAAGTGGTACAGTATAACATTAATTTTAGCACAGTGCTGAACTGTTAATGAATCTGGTTAACAAAACAGCTGACACAAATTGTCTGGGTAGTGTTTAATACACAGGCAAACGGAGGAATGCTGATTTGTAGTGAAGGTACCGATGTGTGGGGTGTAGTATTAATAGTTTTAATAAAACCTAATTTCTGTGACACGGAACATGGGAAGTTAGTTATTGGTACATACAAGGTATGTCATTACTGATTTTAACAATTGCAGGTCTTTTCTACTGGGTCTTCTAGGAATGTCAAAGCACTGTGCCCAGTAATTAATTTATTAATTTATGCCCCATTTCCCCCTCGAATGTAACTTTTGTCACTTTGTGCTTTCTACAAAAGGAGGACTTCCCGAGAGTTGCTTTTTGATTTAACATTTGACAGAATCACAAACTGTGTAATATGGGTTGTGTAAAATGCTTGGCAATTACATGGTAATATTAATTATTTATTTTGAATTTTCAGCTGACAGCAACACTTTAGACATGGACTTTAAATTCATGGAAGGTATTGAAAAATCAGAAGCTCGGATAGGCATTCCTAATACCCAGTACACAAAGCAGAACCCATTCACATTTAAATTGGAAGATTACCAAGATGCAGTTATCATTCCAAGGTATGTATATTGGTGTGTGTGTGTGTGTGTGCACAGCTGCTCATACTTGATCATTATGTATGCCTGTGGATACCAAAGCCGGAGTGCATCATGGGCAGGTCATCTAGTTACTGGGAGCAGTGCAGTGAAATGAGATGCGTGTCCATCCTCTAGTCCAGTCGTTTTCAATCCTATTCCTGGTTTCCTGCTACTAGAATAGTTTAATTCCAGCCCTACCTTAATCAGGCTTAAATTGTCCTTAATAGGCTAATAATCAATGTATCAGCTTGAAAGCAGTGTGGGTTGGAAAGAAAACATTCTGGCAGGGGGGGAAGCAGGAGTAGGATTGAGATCCACTTGCTCTAGATACTCCAGTTGATGATCTTTTAGCTCTGGACCAGGGGTGGGCAATCTGTTGAAACCCTGGTGTGAGGACTCCTCAAAATGGCGTTTATTGTCCAAGTATGTGAGCAAACGCATACAAGGAATTTGATTCGGGTCGATGGTGTCACTCAAGCACAACGGTATAAAAACAACAAGGATATGTAAAGTCACAATGAACAATACTGTGCAATATAATATACAGTAATGTACAATCTGCACATGTATGAACATGTAATATGGATTTATATTTATAAATGCAAAGGTAAATATTAAAATATATATGTGTTTGTAGATATGTTTATACTATTTATAAATATATGGATATGTAAATATATATATATATATATGCATATATATATATATATATATATATATGCATATATATATATATATATGCATATGTTTGTGTGTGTATATATACACACACACACACACACCCACAGAAAATACAAAGATTACAGGAATATATACCACAGAGTGTACATAAAGTGCAGTTGCAATCCTGTAGGTGTTTAGCAATGTGACGGTTCAGCTGTTTAGGATGGCGAGGGGATAGAAACTGTTCCTGTGTCGGGTGGTCCTGGTCTGCAGGCTTCTGTATCGTCTACCGGAGGGCAGCAGGTCAAAAAGCCGGTGTGCGGGATCTGTGTTGATTTTCCGTGCCCTTTTCCTGGATCTTGAGAGAAACCGTCCTGGATGGAGGGCAGGGGGCACCGATGATCTTTCCTGCTGTCCGTACGGTCCACTGCAGTCTCTTCCTGTCCTGTTTAGTGGCTCCTCCATACTCGGTCAGTCAGTCCTCTAATTAGTAATATAATTAAGGAGCTACAGCGAAAACCTGCATACACACCGGCCCTTTGTGGATAAGATTGGCCACCCCTGTTGGAACATGAAAGAACTGGGCAGATCTGGTGAACCTAATTTGTGGTGTTTAATTAGTTTCAAAACCCCGTGCATAAAACCACAAGCGCATATGCGCTCATGAGCAGAAAATCTATTAGAGCTGGGCGATATGGCCTAAAAATAAAATCTCCAATTTTTTTTCACAATGAATCCAATTTTCGATTTCAGTTGATTTTCCCCTCCCCTACTCAAAATCTACAGATGACAAATAAATGGTTCAAAACAAGATTTAACTTTTTTTTTTTTTTTTTTTTTTACACTTTAGAGTTAAATTGCAATCTGACAAGCCAAAAAATCTGCTTGTAAGTCAGATGGCAGACCACACCATTGTAAACACTTTCAGAAACTTGTAAAAACTTTTAGCATGTTAATGAATCCCGGCTTTTCCACAGTATGTATGGGTACATTCCACTCTGCCCCATTCTTATCATATGGCACACATGTCAGGGACGATTGCTTGCTTAACTTTGGATGTTGTGCTGGTGCTGTGTGTATTTTCATTTCGCTGTGAGCTGCACTTCTCCCACTCTGCTGCGTGCCTCTGCTTTAGGTGCTGAAATAAATTGGTCGTGCTGCTTCCTTTGGTTGCAACAGTTTTTAAACAAACTTTGCAACGAGGACTTGTCTGGTCTCTGTCCGACGGCGCAAAACCGCACCATTGCCGTGTTGTTTGTGAATCCACTAGAGTGTTTGGGTGCACCGCACTAATTTACCCGTGAACAATGGTGCGTCGCATTAGTTCCACTTTTACGTGTAAAATCGTAATAAAATCAATTTTCATAAAAACACATCATCTTGAACTGTAAATTCGAATTCATCGATAAAATTTATCTCCCACCTCTACTCGCTATGTGCTCGCATTTGCACAACACTCACTCGCTTGTTTGGTTGTTAAATTAGTCTCAAAACCCGAACCCCACACGTATATGCTTGCAGGTAGAAAATCCATGCCCTCTATGCAGGCCTCATGATTTCCATTACTCCAATAATTGAAATAATTTTTTATGTACAAGTGGTAATGCAATGAAATTCTTATTGTGTTTACATCTGAATCTCCTAATGTTTTCATTTTGTGTGCTGTTTTGAAAGGCAGAGTCCGGTGAGTGCGGTTTGTAGTTGGGGCAGTGGGATGACAAGATGGCTTCACGTCAGCTTTGTTACCTTGATTTGTTGCCTTGATTGGCTGTTTTCTTTTTTCTTTCCCATTTTTAATCTGTGACATGTACTGCAACATGTTCTATCGATTTTTGCCAAACATGCTGTGCTGATTTGTTTAGGTTAACACTTTGGGTTTCAAACAGGGTTTACATGCAGTAAATTAACATTTTTGTGTATCCACAGGTAATTTATATGGCTAGCATAATATGTTAAAGTTTTCATATTTAGTTCACCAGCTAACTGAACTAGTTTTTCCAGTGACTGTCTTGAGCCTTTGAGTCAGGTTATTATGCCTGTCATCACCTACATGACAAAGTTAATGAACTGAAGTGAGTTACATGTGTAAACAAATTTGACTTTTAGGGATTCTCAGGTTGTTGACATATACACAAAATGATACTTTGAGCACCTATTCATAAATCTGTGAAATTGTTTTTCATGGATTTGCCTTGCACAGGATCCATAAATTATCAGAAAGATGGGCTGTCTGTGTTAGAGTTGCAGTGGAATTAGAAAAATATCTATTTTTCAGGTATCGCAATTTTGACCAACCTCACCGCTTCTACGTAGCCGATGTCTACACTGATCTGACACCACTCAGTAAATTCCCCTCTCCAGAATATGAGACATTTGCTGAGTACTACAAAACCAAATATAACCTTGATCTGTCAAACTTAAACCAGCCGCTTCTTGATGTGGACCACACGTCGTCAAGGTATGTCGCAAAATTAAAAGAAATAAAAGGTTGCGTGAAATAAATTAAAATGAGATCTGTGTATTTTATATTTATACAGTGCACTGTTAAGTTTGTCATTGACCCTATCTGGACTGTTAGTGACTCGAAGGTGTATGGATTGATGTCACAGTATGTGTGTTTAACCCTCACAGGCTAAACCTTTTAACACCTCGGCACCTTAATCAGAAAGGGAAAGCACTTCCTCTGAGCAGTGCAGAAAAGCGCAAGGCCAAGTGGGAGAGTCTCCAAAACAAGCAGGTCTGTAAGCTGGACACCAGTGTAAAGTGTAAAGAGCTTTACATGTAAATTTTGTATGTTTCTGCTTCTGGTTGCTCTTTTAGTGTCATGTGAAACACATTGTAAATGAAGTGCTTGCGTTGTATTCCACAAAAGGGAATACATGTGCTTTTGGGACTGGTTTATCAGTCGCAGACTCTTTCGTGTTAACGACAACTCAAAAATTTATCTGATTAATTTCAAATTTGCATATTGTCTGGGTGATGAACTAGTACTAGTGAGAGTGAAGAAAAGGACAGTTTTAGCACCTGATTTTCTTAGAGTAATAACTGAAAAAGAATTTGTAGGATCTTTTTCCAAATTTGTTGTTTTAGCAATATGATGTACGAGTTGTGGTCACTGTTTTGGTGTACCGATATGGTCCTATATTTCATCTTATGTTCCTAAGAGTCTGTCTGTTGTGACTGGTTAATGCATAAACAGTTAATTTATTTAAAAGTACAGAAAAAAGTAATAAATATGACAAAAAATGTTAAGAGCAGATTGGAGCTCACAAGGCTGTGCCCATACTCATTGGTGCCATCTTGCAAACATGCCAGTAATTCTAAAAATAGTAGAGGCTGGGAAGTGTGGAGGGAATAAGGATTAGATGTGGAGAGGGACAACGGGACTGTCTGGGAAATTGTTCTGACAGCACCTTTTCTGTTTTTAAATGTTTCAATTTCAGTGTGCATTGTAACTGTATTCCCAGAACAGGAATATGTTGGGTTTAGTCAGCCTTTACCACAGACACTTTCTCATTAGTGTGATGCCTCAAAATAATTGATAGATCTTTTTCAAACTTGGCAGACCTATTGTCTGGCAAGTGAACTGGATATTATCCAACTTTGGGACAGATGGCACCAAAATTGAAGCAGTGATACATATTGATACCAAAAAATGGGTTGTTTCAGACACTTGATATTGTTAGTGTGATAGCTCAAAAATTATTTAAAGGATCTTTTTCAAACTTTTGAAAACTTTGACATTTGATCTTATGAATGTGATAAGTCAAAAAGCATAACATGTTATAACTACTTCACAAAAACATTTATTTGGGTAAAAATTAATACCTGAAAATCTATACCTTGTATACCGGCAGCATTATGTGGCAGGAGAGGACAGAATATGAGGCTGCAGAAACCATCTTGTGAACCCAGTAAATTTGAAAGTATGGATATTTTCATACTTCCCAGGAACATTGTGTAGGTTGGAGGTTCTCATACTGTAAGGTATGAGATAAAATACATATTTTTTTTCATTGCCAGCCCCCTCACCTGTAAAATTTTATATGGAACAGTCTATAGCCATTCGAAATTTATCATGTGGGAATTTGATCATGCCACTAGTCAGTGGTTGCATACAAAAGAACTGGCTCAGATCAGATCAGAAACTATGTTGAGACCAGTTGAACCTTTAATAAAGATTTTTGGAGATGTGGGGACTTGTGTGTAGGCTAGGTTTGGGCAGTTTATAGTATTTTTACTGTGGTAATTTTTGCTTGGCAAAATTTATGTGTTTTGCATCTTTTAGCATAAAGATCAGTTTTCAGATTTCAGCAGACACAAGGTGAAAGATAGTTATGGCATTGGACAAATGTAGGCAATTGTTTTTAAGAACGAGAAAGAATACTCACTAGTGATGGGAATCGAGAAACTATTCCGATTCTTATTGTTGCAAAGAACCAGTCATACAGCTCTGATTCCTCTAATAATTCATCCGGACTTTTCGTGTCACGTGAAATGATGTCCCATGCCGTCACTTGGAATCCACATGATGGAGTGCAGGAAGTGTTCCAGGGTATGGCTGCATTTTACAAAGAAGGATGACCATTCGGCAGTTTGCAACCAATGCAAAACCTCCAAGGGTGGTAACACTAGTAATATGCTTAAGCATTTCAGCTGTCAACACGGCGTTATATTTAAAGATTGCCATGTGTTCGCCACTCCGAGTGCAAGCTCCGTGGTCTACATAGTCACAGATCACTTTAACTACGGTGACTTAACCTATATACACGTTTTCTGAAACACAAACAAATTATGGAGTACATTTGTTTCATCCATTTTAGAAAATGAGATGCGAGTTTTCATTGCCACCCTGCCTCATGGCGGGCAATCCGAAACCTGTTCACGCTAGCTTTCCAGACAGTGAAATGTAATGAGGAAAGGGTGAACGATTGCCACTGGGCTGTGACAAAGTTTGTGGTGAAAGGTGAAAGGTAAAAGGCTGCATCCTTTCACTACAGTAGCGCAAAAAGCTTTTCGGTAGGTACTGGTAGTGAAATGCTTCCATTAGTTTTGTATGTCATTACATTGTAAAGCAGATGTGTAATATTAAACTAAGGTGTAGTCCACTTTAGTTCATGTTAGGCTACATTTAGCATGATTTTAAAAGCCCAGTATGCTTTTCTGATAGCAAAATTACATCAGCTGTCAAATTGCTTGTTGATTGTTTAAATCTAGCATTTTATTTAGGCAGGGAACAACCCATGATAGGGCACCAATCCATCGCAGGGCGCATCAAACAACATTCACTCTCACAGAACACCTACAGGCAGTTTGGTACCTCCATTTAACCTCGGTGTGTTTTTTGGAAGGTGGGGGGAAAACCTGAGTACCTGGAAAAAACCCCACGATGACACTGGGAGAACATTTAAACTCCATACAGGGTTCAGAACCCTGAACACAGAAGTGTCACGCAACAGTGCTAACCACTATACCACCACGCCACCCCATTAACAGATCATGATTTTACTAAACGATTGGTTTCTGAACAATTAAAATTCAGATTCTGGTTCCGGAGCTGTGTGCCATCCACCCCATTCCCGCTTCCCTGTGGAGGAAAGCAGTGTGCCTTCCCAGCATTCTCTACCGGTTACACTGCCTCCTGACTGCTGAGGAACTGCGAGCTCAGACAGCAATTGATGCTGGTGTGGGAGTGGAAAGTCTGCCACCAAACTTCAGGTTAGTGTCTTTATCATTAATGTGCTGTGTTTTGGAATCAAAACCTCTTTTTTCCACGTTGTGCTTAGTTTCGACAGTGTTTCGCTTGTTGAGCTTCCAGTATCTGCTTTTATTACACTTAAATGTCATGCTTTGTAATTGTCCTTTGATATCCCTTTTAGGTACCCAAATTTGGATTTTGGTTGGAAAAAATCCATTGACAGCAGGGTTTTTGTATCAAGTCCCAGTGGCCGCATGGAAGGTAGTGATAATAAGCACAGTACAAGCATAGGATCCTGCCCATGTTCCCTACATGAAGGTGCCACCTCAGAAAATAGCATGATGAAATACGTGGACTCTAACAGACTCAGTGGAAAGTCAAACATTGGCTCGTTCCCTGTGGCTGGCTGTTTGCATCAAGACAAAGAGCAGATTAATTGTATCTGTGCCAAGAACTTCAGTAATGGCACAACAGACAGCACCTGTCATCTTGGTGGACCTGATCAATGCCAGTGTTCAATGCTTGGCTCACCTGAGCGCAAAACATATGTACCAACCACTACCTCATGTCCTGTGCAGCACTCTCGGAGCACTGAGGACCCGCCCAGTCCCAGTATTGAATGTATGGCAGGGTGTAACTCAAATCTCGATGGACGTGTTATGCTACCTACCTCAGACTCTTGCCAGGTGGGCAAGTTGACAGCCAGCTCCACAGCGTCGCTTCCTTCAGTTGTTTCCGACATCAGCATTCTCACTATCGGTGGTGCCACCCCAAGAACTCTGGGTCCGAACCCTGGTCTCATTCTGCAGGCATTGACCCTTTCTAATGCCAGTGATGGCTTCAACTTGGAGAGGCTAGAGATGCTTGGTGACTCCTTCCTAAAGCACGCTATCACCACCTACCTTTTTTGCACGTACCCAGATGCCCATGAAGGACGCCTTTCTTATATGAGGAGCAAGAAGGTAAGTAATCTGGAAAATTACTTCAGGTCTGTTCTGTTTTGTCATACCTGTGTTCCAACACTACTTACTTATTTTTTCTAATGGTGTATATTTGATACATGTAGTAAGTTTGACCCAGAATGACATCACTCATGAAAGATAATAAAGGCTTGATTTAGGACACGACAAAACATATACAAATATAGTAATTATGAATATTCTGGTTGACTTAAATCACTAGAAAATAAAATTGTCAGTACCAAGAAGTTGGATAAATCTAGGTTGAACCACATATAAAGTAGACAATTGCTTTAGCGTTCCAAATATACCCACAGTAATAGTTTATTAAAATTGAATTTGTAGTTCTGCAACCCTTATTTTAGTACTTACCCCAGACTAGGTAATTTTCATTCTAATCTTTCATTCTTAACTACTTCAAATTTGTGTAAAGCTTAACTTGCAAGCTTTTTTGTGTACCTTGTGCTAGGGCTTAACGATTTGGGGAAAATATATAATCGCGATTTTTCTGACAGACTCTACAATTACAATTGGATATGCGATTTATAATTTTTTATGTCAAGCTTCAGTTCAATATTCAGTGTGTAATAAATTTAAAACATGACCCAGCATTACCACGAGATACCATCAAAATATTAACTGATCTATATTGTAATGCAAGGATGAGAATTTAAAGATGTGGTGTGTTAATTAAAGTAATAATGAAAACAAAAAGAAAAAAAATAGCCATCTTGCAGCTAACGCTGATTAGCCCCCTAATAACACTAGAACCACCCTTTCCCACACTGATGAACAAGCAAGAACTACTTCGGTGTATGCAGCCCTTTTGTTTGCGCTAATGTATTGTTCGTGTTAATAACGGCGTCAAATGTAACACTCAACCAAAAAGCCTTAATTTTCATAACAAAGTGGCTGTTCTGTCCTGAAACCAAAAGTTGGAAATTTTTTAATGTAGTATGCAATTAATAAGTCAAATAGAAGTAGTTTATTGGTGATTTCATATTGGTCAAAGTTTCTGCTTTTTAACAACTGTATATGGTTATTTTATATACAAATCAGTTCTAGTGAAACAAAATGTATGCGTTCAGGTTTTAATGCAAGATATCTTACGGTAAATATATTTTATTACATTCTGAACTTAAATTAGCTGCATCAAAACGTTAGAGCAATTTACAAAACCTACAGACTATTTACAAGGTAATAAAACTTTTACATACGTGTAAATGTGTGTACACAACAGACAATAGATAATCTCAACTCCATGCAGCTGACCAAAGATGACAATCCTGCATTTTATTTGAAATGAGAAGTAAAATGCAGTTTTCGACTGAAGCGGCTTATCATTCCTTTGCCTTGTTACTTGGACAAATACAAAACGAATATAATAAAAGAAAGGGTCTATTTATTAACTCTGATTTCATCAAGTGGTAAAACTAACTCAGAAGGCAACTTAAATGCTAATTTCAAACAGACCTCTAGATGTCGTTCTTATCTATATTCTTCAAAACATTTGTACGATTACTACAGACCATTCATAAATATGCATAAAAATTTTCAAGGTTTTTGTTTGTTAGACTTTTATAAATCCAAAAGTCTTTGTATAAAGGTGTGTATGAATGTTTCATAAGAAGCCATTATAAATGAGGCCTTCACGGTCTTTATCATGAATCAGAACTCATATAGGTAGTCTCGTCCCCATCACTGGATTACCATTTTACTGTTTCACCTTTGATTTAGATTTTGGTGAACTACAGATTCTTTGTAATAGCCATATGATTGTAAGTTTATTAAATATAAAGGAAAAACTTGTTTTATGTTGAGAGGGGAAGTCAGAGGATTTCTAATACAGTAAAACCTTGGACTGCGGGGAACTTGGTTTGTGTTTTGCAAGATGAGCAATAATCAATAAATTTTAACATAAACAAGTGAGGTCTTGCAATATGAGTATTACGTATACGCTTTGTTTGCCTAGGGTCACGTAATCACAACTGAGCCGATGGTGGTTCTCTCTCTCTCGCTGCAGGATTGTGGGTAATCGTTTCCCATGGTCAGTCTTAGTTGGCGTGCCTCACTTGTATAGTCAAAATTTAGTAGAAAAGCACCACTCAAATAAGGCTGTAGCAGTGCAAGCGATGAATCTGTTTAACGACAATGCAATCTCCACATTTCCGCGAAATCGAAAAGGAGGTAAAAGCAGCTGTCATTGGATAGGTTCCTTGTTAAAGTCGCACAAAAATAAAGATTCCAGTGAGCCAACAGATAGCAGTGACTCTGTTATAGTGAAAGTCATCCTACAAAATAACCCTCGTTTTCTTCTCTCTTGTGTCTCCCTCACACCATCCACAATACTTTTCAAAGGTGAAGTGCAGGTTAATTTGTTTGATGCATTTTTACGTTATATTATGCGTTGTAATGATATATATATATATATATATATATAATATATGTTATATATTATATTCCGGAATGAATTATGCTCGCAATCTAAGGTTTTACTGTACGTTGATTAAATTTTTTTTTTTTAAATAGCAAACATTATTTTGATGTATTTCTCTAAATATTTCCTTAAATTTAAGGTCAGCAACTGTAATCTGTATCGGCTGGGGAAAAAGAAAGGCCTACCAAGTCGAATGGTAGTTTCCATCTTTGATCCACCTGTAAACTGGCTGCCTCCTGGGTATATAGTGAACCAAGACAAAAGCAGCACCAACAAGTGGGATTCAGATGAGGTAAGAGACTTCAGAAATGAAATTGTATTTAAGCAATCCATTACACTGGTGTATGACAGGAAAACAAGAATTAACCTTAAAACTATGCATGTTTAGTATGGTGGGGTATAGGCGCAGATGCCCTGATTCAAATTGATTTGATTTGATTCCGATTCAGAAGCTATCGATTCGATTTATTCTGATTCTGTGTGATTCCGTTTCAATATCAATTTGACAGGAATGAGATATGAAGTACGATATACCAGCCTTCCTTATTTCAAGAGATGTTTAGAAAACTGTAAATGGATCACATTTTCAAATGCAATCACCAGAAACAAATTGTGAAAACCACTAAAACAAAGGATGTACAAAAATCTTATTTGAGGAACGAAGGGGTATATTTCCTTAAAAACTAAGCCAGCCTCTTTCAAAGCACAAAAAAGACTAAAAAGAATAGTAAAAAAAACTTGCATGCCATGTTTCCAAAGGATTTCCTAGAATGTAAAAATGCACTATATTGCCAAATTTATTGGGACTAGAAGTCGACTGATATGGGTTTATCAATAGCTGATGCCGATGCATATTTTTAGGAGTCAGGGTGAGCCGATGGTCAATAAATGCTGCCGAAATTTTTTTGGCTGAAAATTGGACGTTTTTCCCCCTCTATTTGCATGATAAAATATCACACTAATGATAACAAAGGATATACAAAATTTCTCAACTAAGCAATTATTGAATACTGACTTGTGTAAATTTAAATATAACAAACTTAACAAAAACACAATACAACTTGTAAACAATTACTTAGATACAAACAATAAAAGCAGCAGCACCAGAATCTCTTTTAGTGCACAATATAGCAGCAAACTCCTTCAGCTCCCAAGCTCACCAGCCTGCTGCAGATTAATGATCCTTAATGTTATCTGTACAGTTGGTTGAAGGCTCATTATCATTATGCCAGTTCCCGACAGCATAATTCGCGGTCTTTCAAAAGCGCTAGTTTTCTTTTAAAGCAACATTTCATAGTAAACCAGTTAAATAAATAGGTTTTTAAAAGATCAGAATTTAAGCCTTACTGTTTTCTCCCAGGACTCTTCCAAAACGTCTGGCTGGGTCCTGCACAAGGCAGCATGGGTCACGTGTTGCACAGCAAGAATAACATTGGGCTGTCCGCAGACGTGCCTGTCTGTAAATCGGCATAGTGCACTCAGATATCAGCCAATGCTGATACATATAAAAATGCCAAATATCGGTCGACCTCTAATTGGAACATCCCTCAAAATCATTGAATTCAGGTATTCTTAGTCACTTCAGTAGCCACAGGTGTATAAAATCAAGGACTTAGGCATGCAGACTGCTTCTACAAACATTTGCTTGGGTCGCTCTCAGGAGCTCAGTGAATTCAAGCGTGCTACCATGATAGGATGTCACCTGTGCAATAAGTCCATTTGTAAAATTTCCTCAATACTAAATATTGCACGATGAACTATTAGTGGTATTATAATAAAGTGGAAGCAATTGGGAACAACAGCAACTCAGCCACGAAGTGGTAGGTCATGTAAGATCACAGAGCAGGGAAAACGTATTCTAAGGCGCACAATGCAGAATTTGCAAACTGTCTGCAAAGTCAATAGCTACAGACCTCCAAACTTCGTGTGGTCTCCAGATTAGCTCAAGAACAGTGCATAGAGAACTTCATGGAATGGGTTTCCATGGCCAAGCAGGTGCAAGGGTGAATATTTCATTTGACAGCTCTGGCATTTAAGTGACATTGAAATGAGACGCCTAAATCTGCATTTCAATACGGTCCAGTAACTATGCTTAACACTGCAGAAATTAACCTAGAAAACTGGGGGGGAAAATGCAGATTAACCTAAAAGATTTTTATAGCTTGATATCGAATCAGAGAAATATTTAAAAACGATTTATCAAAGAAATTTTTGCACACCCCTATTTATTAAAGGAATGCTAAAGAATGGAATACTGATAATTAGCAGTAGACTGCTTTCATGCCAGGGAGATTTAATCTGTCCACTTTTTTAGAAGTGAAACGATTATTTTTAAGCAAATTTTCACACTTAATTTTTTGGTGAATTCTTTTTCAAATTACAATCTTATTGCTTTAAGGGTTATTCCTTACTTGTGTAGTAATATAGACTATAATATACAATATATTCCCCCTCTTTTCTACAGATAAAAGAGGATCTATTAGCCAATGGAAAAGAAGAATATTATGATGAGTATGAAGAGGTTGGTGATGTTGAAAAAAATGAAGATCTAATATGGAAAGAGGCAAAGGATGAGGTTCACATGGAAGATGATCTAGAGTACTATCAGGAGCACATCAAGTTTATAGACAACATGCTCATGGGCTCTGGTGCCTTTGGCAGAAAGATCTCACTGAGTGGCTCTCCCCCTGCTGAGCCCAGCTTTGAGTGGAAGGTTCCCAAAAAGCCTCCTTTTCCCAGCACACACTTCTTGTCTGATGCTGATGAATTTGACTACAGCTCCTGGGATGCCATGTGTTATCTCGATCCCAGCAAAGTGGGTGAGGAGGATGACTTTGTGGTGGGATTTTGGAACCCTTCTGAGGAGAACTGTGGAGGAGAGACAGGCAAACAGGCGATCTCCTACGATCTGCACACCGAGCAGTGTATCGCTGATAAGAGCATTGCTGACTGTGTAGAGGCTTTGCTGGGATGCTACCTTACAAGCTGTGGGGAGAGGGCAGCCCAGATGTTCCTCTGTTCCCTTGGTCTGAAGGTCTTACCAGTGGATAGGAGAAGTTCCAATGATTGTGCCCTTCTGGCAGCTGGGGACGATGATTATTTAAATGACATGCAGTATGGCTGGCTCACGATACCACCTCGGTGTATGTTTGACCACCCAGATGCTGAAGACACGCTTAAACACCTTATATCTGGATTTGAGAATTTCGAGAAAAAAATCAGCTATACCTTTCAAAACAAAGCCTACCTTCTGCAGGCTTTTACTCATGCCTCATACCATTATAATACCATCACAGGTATCATTTCAATCTTATTATTTTATTGTGATATTAATGGATTATTTTTCCCCACGGAAAATGAAATCTTTACAGTTCTTTCATGCACTTGTGCTGTCCTCTTCCCCTCCTTGGCAGATTGTTACCAGCGGTTGGAGTTTCTTGGTGATGCAATCTTAGACTACCTCATTACAAAGCACCTTTACGAAGATCCCCGGCAGCACTCCCCAGGGGTGCTGACAGACCTGCGATCTGCGCTTGTCAACAACACTATATTTGCTTCTCTTGCTGTCAAGTACGACTACCACAAATACTTCAAAGCTGTGTCACCTGAACTATTCCATGTTATTGATGATTTTGTGCAGTTTCAGCTAGAAAAGAATGAAATGCAAGGAATGGATTCTGAGGTATGTTTTCACCTGTTCCTGTACTCGTAGTCCTAAGTGAGATTTGTCATTGTTAAATCATTGGACAAATAGTCAGACTTTATCTAGCAGTGTTTCATACATTTTTTAGTAAATTAAAATTTACTTGCATCTATAACATTTATTTTTGGTCTGCATTTACTTGAGTTTTTTATTTTTTTTTATTCTCTGAAATTTCGAAAATACACCATTGCTCTTTATAGGAAGTCGACTCATCTATGTTTCATCCAGCTTTCTTGTTCTGTTTCTCTCTCTCTCTCTCTCTCTCTCTCTCTCTCCCTCCCCCTTTCATATGTGTGTTCTGTATATAAACTATTTTAATCAGTTGCTATATTAAAATAATTCTACAGAGCAGCCTTAGTTTAAAATCTTTTTATAAAAACAACACATCATATGAAACAAATTTTCACATTTTATTTTCTGATTTTTACAAGGACTTGGTGGTTCATTTTAACAACTGTTAAATTGCTAGTGCAGTTGTGTGCCAGGCCTAGTTTTAAAACTTCTTGGTAAAATGCATATTCTACTTGCAGCTCCGTAGATCGGAGGAAGATGAGGAGAAAGAAGAAGATATAGAAGTGCCCAAAGCAATGGGAGATATTTTTGAATCACTTGCTGGTGCAATATACATGGATAGCAAAATGTCATTGGAGACTGTTTGGAAAGTGTACTATCCAATGATGAGGCCTCTGATAGGTATGATATGAAAAGGGTCAAATATGCCTGGCCTAAATGTTATTTTCCCTCCTGAAAATATTTTGTTGTATGTTTGTGTTTTAAATAGCTATAGTTCTATTTTCCTGCAGAGAAATTTTCTGCTAATGTGCCACGTTCTCCTGTTCGTGAATTGCTTGAAATGGAGCCGGAGACTGCAAAGTTCAGGTTGGTACATTGCTCTGAATTGGGCTTTATTCTTCCATGCTGAGGTACACTTGTGACTTCTGGCATTTTGCTTAGCTTTTCTTTATATATGATGGTACTTCAGGTAAAGTGGACATCAAGTCTATACATCTTTTGTAGGGCTGTAATGGTACACATTTATTATGTACCATTTGGTACATTATTTTTGGTTCAGTAGGCACAATGTAATGAATCAATGCATTTATTGACATGGGAAAAACTTAAATTCCAGAGTTTTCAAAATGGAAAACATGCTAATGCTGGCTGTGAGTTGGTTATACACCAGCACTGGAGAGAAACAAATGTATCCAGTGTGCTAACTCATCTAAGATCTTCATCCTATTGTGTACAACTGGTGTAATGTAATTAATCACTCACGGCTAGCTTTTGCCAGGAATTTTTTTGTTCAAAATAAGATATGCGATCATACTCTCGTAGTAAACAGAGGATTTAGATGAGATTTAGTTTATGATAATTATTTTTACAATGTGCAAGTAAGTGACTTAAGTTTTATTAAAGCACGTCGACAGGCTTGCATCAGTTCCTACTTTATATTTACAATTTTAATAAATTTCAAAACAAATTGGTTTCCCTGCTATACCAAAATTACACTGAACTGTGAACCCAACCCTAAGGTTTGTACCAAACGATAATTGTGTACCGTTACACCCCTATCCTTTAGTGATTAAAGCACTTATTTTTGAAATTAGACTTTAACCCTTTAGTAAATTTTTATGATGAAAAGTGCATGTAAAAAAAATAGGAACCACGGCAAATAAACTTTTAGGAAAAGTAATTAAAAGATGTTGACTGTATACTTTTATAATGGGGGTATCCAAATTATCCAAAATCAACGTAGGTGCATCTGATTGATAATAGCTGAAATATGTAGTGAGAATATGTATACATATGTATGAATAGTAGAATAATTCTTAATATTTTATTTATTTTTGGTATGAAAAATGTATTTCTTAAATGTTAATGGTTGCTTACTCATCAAATGAATCTTTTATTATGTAATCTACAGCTCTAACAGTCTTAATATCGACTCCTGTATCATTATTGGGAACATTGTGGTTATTTTAGTTTATTATTATTGCTATTGCTGAATCCTTGCAGCCCAGCGGAGAGAACGTACGATGGCAAAGTGAGGGTGACTGTGGAGGTGGTGGGCAAGGGCAAATTCAAAGGCGTTGGCCGCAGCTACAGGATTGCAAAGTCGGCTGCTGCACGGAGAGCTTTGCGCAGCCTCAAAGCAAATCAACCTCAGGTTTCAAATAATTGAACTAAATACTTTACAGTTATTTTCAAAAATAACCTGCATCACACCAGGAAGAAATGTAATATTACAGCTTTTGATAGTTTGAGGAGAGGATGAGAATCGTTAGAAAGCTATGGTTTAAAATTTGTAAATAAGGGTTATTTTGATTTTAATTTTTGCGCAAACAATCTGTCCCTCTCTCCTTCATTCTTTAATCACGAGAGTGCTTTATAAAGAATAAAAAAATGAGGTCTTTTTTTTTTGTCAGTTCTAGCTGTCTTTTGCATTTAGCCCTGCTTTATGTTAGTAGTTAAAGAAGCAAATGTTGATTAATAGAATAAATTCCTCAGTCTGTGCACTAGTGCCAGTTTAACAGCATTTTGTAATTACTCTGGTCATGGAGCAATGGAATGCTGTTTTTATTTGATATTTGTTGCTTGATTAATTTTATTCATTCAGTGACATTTTCCATTGTGTTATGTATTTGTATGTAATGTGTGAAACATTAAAGTACAGTGCTTTTTATGTGAAAGGCCCTACTTAATTTCAAACATGAAACAGATGAGAGTTCAATATTCCCATTTAGTGTATACAAAAATCTGTAGTATTCAAGGATGCATGTTTGTTTATGTATTTTGTGACAACTGGATAAATTGTAAAAATATTATAGTTCAAAGAAATTTACATCTGTTTCAGTAAATGTCTTTTGATACAGAGAATGATTGCATTTTAAGACCATTAAGCTATCCATTTACTATATTTAGTTTTGATAGTACAATAATATACATCCTCTGCTTGGTAATTATGCTGCAAAATTTGATGGAGAAAAAAAATAGCATCTCTACACATTTATGATACAGAATGCTCTCTGATTTTACTCATCCTTTTTGTACCAAAGTTAGAGCTGTTGCAGTGCTACAAGGTTGCTATAGGGTTTGCATTTGACGTTTTTTTTTTTTTGTTTTTTTTTTTTTTTTTTTGAATTTCATATAAAATTAGCCTCAATTTTAATTTAACTTTTCAACAGCTTTTTTTTTTTTAGTTATAGCTCACTATGTTTTATTTATTTAAGTAGCAGTTGACCTTTTCACTTGAATACCTCAGTTACCTGCATGCTTTTTTGTTTGGTGCTATTTTGTATTAAGCTTGAATTTCTCATCTTTTTTGCACTGTAACTATAATACCTCTTGGAGTCTATTGGATTAACTCTCCTGACAATGAGCTGTCCAGCTAAAGAACTAGATTCTTACCTTTATGATTTGTGACCTTTGACATTTGGAGGAGCTCAGAAACATTCCCTTCATATATATCTTTGAATGGAAAAATGTGTGGAATGGAAAGGGTCGCTTAACACATATTTAAGTAAACAGATTGCACACAGGCTGATAGCTGCATGGCTATTGTTGATGAAATTAATTTAATAAAAACAAGCCCCCTACCACACTAGTTGCTTGAAATTTTAGATAATAAACAACATATAACAGTCTGAAATATTTTGCTTCCAGAACCGCCATCAGTTCATGAAATAGAGACTTGTGGAAGACTTTCATAATTTTGAATATACTTGTACTAGTTGGCTGAAAGGCTTATGTTCTTGATAGTGTAGTATAGTCAAGATGTTCTGGAGTGCTTCTACCTCAGAAGACATTGCACTCTGTTCATTGACTATTACAATGTCTTACTTAAATTGAGAAATAATGTGGCTCTTTTATTATTGGACAAGGCTTCAATTTGACAGATGTAAAGTGGTAATATTGAATACTGTAGTCTTTTTACTGTGATGTACATATACTGGTATGCTACACTTTGCACTAAATCAACATTCCCAAGAATATAATGCATCTCTGACATTTTGAAAGTAGGAAACACAACATAAATCAGTGCCTTTGATCTTGCAGAAAATCTTACTTATCCTCTTTATACCCTTTTCCCTCTTTTTAAAAGCGCACCTGTAATATGTAAGTAGCCAATCTTTGTGTGCATGAACTTGTGTTTTAGTCTGGGTGCCATATGTTTCAATGAATGTCATTATTGTACTTGTTGAATAAATATGATGCTAAGAATAAAATACATTTAAAGCTTGCAAAGGAAACATCATGTTCTCCTTTCCTTTTTCCTGTTACTGGTGGGGGACAAATACGGAGTTCAAAATCTATTGTCCTTTCTTAATATTTTGCGTTCAACAGTATACAATATTTGCAGGTATGTATTTTAAAATGGACTGTAATATGTGCAATCTGGTTACATTTCCAAAGTGAGTTGAGTGACCCTTGCTGCATCATACTATATTTAATATACTGAAAAGAAAATCACTGCTAATGCACTGTCCCTCAACATAAAATTGATGATGCTGATAATGTTAATGAACATGAAATGGACTGCTGGACAAGCAACACATGGGAAAATAATTACTTAGATCGTTTAGAATGTGAAATTGATTTTTCTTTTTTTGTGCCAGAATTCTTTCCCACGACAGTAGTCATACCACATTAAAGTCAACAACTTCAGTACTCTTGCAACTATAATCTAAATAAACACGATCATTTTATTATGCTGTGAAGCTTGTGTTGGTGGATAATTGCTTTGTTATTTTTGCTTTCTTTGTATACGTAGCACAAATAAGCATTGCACTTAGGAACTTGCTTTACCTCATTTCAAATAAAGGACAAGTTTTGTGTAGAGTGGGGGAGAAAAGGTTTAACCCTTGCTACTGTTTAAATTATACAAATGATTGTTATCTGAACACAGCATGCCTGCAGATGCAGTACAGGACAGTATCTGATTTTTATGGGGCTAAATATATTTAATGTATACAGTCTCTCCCCTGGTTACAATGGGGTTACGTTCTGATAAACCTATTGTAAGGCGAAAATGCATTTTAATACTATTACCTATACCTATTCTAACAAACATTTTAGCCTAGCCTACCTTAAATCATTCTTAGAACACTTAAATTAGCCTACAGTTGGGCAAAATCATTGTCTGTTTTATAATAAAATGTTGAATATCTGATGTAATTTGTTAAATGTACTGAAAGCGAAAAACGTTTACCCATTGTAAAGAAGAAATATCGTAACACGGACCATCGTAACCTGGGGAGCGCCTCTATCTGATGTCCTACCTTATTTTTTCATAGAGTATTTAAATGTAATGTTTTCCACAAACTCAGTCATGTGATTCACATGACTTGAAATTCATTTCACTGTATTTTAAAATGTGTGCATACCACTAGAATAAAAGTCATCAATACCCCATTTGTTCTGTGATTTATGACTCCAGTGCCAACATTACCAACCATTAGAACATCTCTACAGTAGGAAGGTGGTGGCCTAATAGTTTGGGTAGCAAGCTTGTAATCAAAAGATCATTGGTTTGAATCCCTGACCAGCAATGAACCACTGAGGTACAACGAGTAAGGTATTGCTCCCTGGTTGGTAAATTAGCTGTCCCTACTATGTCATGATGTTATAAATGGGTTAAATGCAGAAGACACATCTCATTGGTGGTGTGTCAATGACAACTAATCCCGTTATATTTTAGAGAGAAATTTTTTAAACCAGAGCACCTGAAGCAGACCTGCCCAACCCTGCTTCTGGAAATATACCACCATGTGGAAATAATACTACCCTGCAACCCTAATTTAAACCCTGATACAGATAATCAAGCCCTTCAGTTGCATCTTCATATGGCGTTTTTTCACTGGCATACAGGAAATAAGTTCTACCCAAGGCATACTGCAAAGGGACACGTTACAGAGCGGTTCCAGCTTGATATGGTTTTCCACTGCAGAAGGGTCAGCTTGGTAAAGGTGTTGTTGGCAGAAACATAAAATCGAAGGGACGCTTATTCGTTTTTGAAACAGTGTACAGTATATCATGATTTACTACGTGCAAATTTCTTAATCTTTGAGAATTGCCATGTTATGTTGGCATCAAATGCTAGCGAATTAGTGGTTACTTACATAAATGTGCATTACAAATCCATACAACTGTTTATATAGAACTTTAAGTAGGAGGTTGCATGGGACTAGTTGAACAGGAAGCTCAACCAGCAGGCCAGATTTACCCAAACCCTTCCCTATACCCCCCAGTGTTCTGCAGCACAGTGTAATAACAACTGATCACCATGGGGAAATCCTCTTTACACCTTCCCCAACGTAGGTGAGCGCAATTTGGCTATGAAAGGCAGCCACCCATACCAGCACCCAGGGAGGTGGGGGTTAAGAGGCCTTGCTGAAGGACCTACAGATGGGCTGATGCCAGGCTCAAACCACTGACCTTCTGATCACAAGCATAGAGGCTCAGCCCACTGAGCTGTGTGCCGCCCCCTATGATACCGGCCACACGAGTTTTCCCATGGGAAAATTCAAGTAATACCTTGCATATACAGACTTACTCTACTTACGACAGATGCGTACGGCCGTTTTCCTTCAGATCGTTCCATGCATATCCACACAGATCACCTGTATTTTAATGAATTTGGACCAATCAGATGGAGGTGCTTGGTTTGTCACACTTTTGGCCCTGCCTGTAAGCAGGGCTATGTCAGTGCAGGTACAGCAAAAACCATCAGTTGACAGTACAGACTATTTTATTGCAAGATCCTTAGAAGGACAGTGAGTGAAAATAAACTCACATTCAGACTGGGGAGAAATACAGCACAGCAAGTCATGCTCAAAACTGACACTTGAAGGCTCTTTTTTTTGGTTCAGCAGATTATTAAAACTTAAAGTCCAAAACAGATTCAAACAAATCCAAAAAAAAAAAAAAAGAATTCACATGAAACTTTACTTCACGCTAACTTCTGCCTATGTGACATTTCTGTTCTATTCTTTTTATAAAATGGTGGAAGCACAGGCAGGTTCTCAAAAGGCACCAAGCAAGAACCAGCCCAGCAGCAGACCAGCTCCATGTCGGTGGAGTTCTGAAACCCTGAGCTGCTGAGCTGGCAGATGTATACACAGACATCTTGGATACCTCACGGGTTCAGGCTACTGTCCCGCACCACTTTAAGCACTCAGTCATTGTACCAGTTCCCATAGGCCACATTCAGCCTGCATTAAATATCTCCATCCAGAGAAACTCAATCAGTGGCCATGAAATGCTTTCAGAAACTAGGGCTGACATTCATGTTCTGCCTTTGACAACCAAATCCTTTCAGTTTGCCCTTTGCTGGCTTTGGCCCTCATTCTACATTTAGTTGGGAAACTCTAATGCCAATGTCCACATGTCTTTTGGGACTATAATGCTGTTTTTAATATTGTTCAGCCTAAGTCAGTAGCAAAACTGTAATATCTGGGTCTGCCTGCTCCCACCAGCAAGTGAATTCTAGATTTTTTGATGAATAGACATGAGGTGGTTAGTATGGGAAATATAGTATCAACAACACTGAACGTCACTAGTGGAACCCCCAAGGGTTGTTGCCTCAGCTCTAGACTTTTTTCCTTCTATACTCCTGATTGCATATACACCCATAAATATAGTTATAATTTCAAAGTTGTCGATGACATTCATCATAGGACTTATTAATGGAATCAATGAGCTGCGTTATAGGCTGCTGGTGGATGAGACACCTTTAGAAAGGAAAATAGTCTTGTCCTAAATATAGAAAAAACCAAGGAGCTAATCCTGGATTTCAGGAAGAAGGCTCTCCCCCTCTGCAATCTCTGTGGATTAAAGGTAAGGAGGTTGAAGAAGTTGATAGTTTCAGATTTCTGGATTTGCACACCAGCAACATCCTGAGCTGGTCAGAAAAAACCCTATTCCTTTGTCAAGTAGGCACAGAAGAGGCTCTATTTTATTCAGTCAGGGAGCAAAACATGCCTCCCAGGCCTACAGAGGTCTTGTGGAATGCATCCTCACCAAAGTCATCACTGTGTTAGTACGGCAGTACCACGCTAAGGGCATACTCACACTTGGCCCTGTTGCCTTGTACCATGCCTGAGCACAATTACCTCCCTTCCCGTCTCTCTTGCTAGTCTGTGCTCACAATCCACTTAATGTTCTGGACCCGAGCATGCTTTCGTCATCAGCATGCGACATTTTTGTGTTGCAGAAAACATAAGAAGAAAAGCACCATCGCATAGCAGAATAGAATTAATGTTCTTATTCAATTCAGCACCCTCAATTAATTTGTCTTTCCATATTTCCAGAAAAAAATGAAGACAGCAAAAGTAATTCCAATATTTAGGTGATAGACATAATTTTGACAATTATAGACCAGTCTCAGTACTCAGTTTTCTAAGGTGCGAAATGGTTTGTTCAATAATTAGATAGTTTTTTGGAAATAAATAATTTACTGAGTGAGAATCCGTATGGATTTAGAGCAAATAAATCAACATCTCTTGCATTACTAGAACTGAATGAAGAAATTACGACAGCGATAGAAAGAACACAATGTACAGTGGGGTTGTTTATTGATTTAAGGAAAGCATTTGATACCATACACCATAGTTTGTTACTTACTAAATTACAGGATTATGGAATAAGAGGGAAACCTCATAATTGGTTAAGTAGTTATTTAACTAATAGAAAGCAATTTGTACAGTTAGAAAATGAAAAATCATATCTTCAATTTATTAAATGTGGAGTCCCCCTGGTTCAGTGTTGAGTCCTAAGCTTTTTAATTTGCATATTAATGATATTTGTGAAATATTACAGTTTATTTTGTTTGCTGATTGCCTTAATACAGGGGTGGCCAGTCTTATCCACAAAGGGCCGGTGTGTGTGTGGGTTTTCTCTGCAACTCCCAAATTAGATTACTAATTAGAGGACTGATTGGCTGAAGAGTCCTCACACCTGGGATTGAACAGCTGACCTACAGGTTATCCTAATATCTGCATAAACGCCAGCCCTTTGTGGATAAGATTGGCAACCCCTGCCTTAAGGTAAAGTATGTAGCATATGTTGTAATACATACTATTAGATATTGCTCATTGAATGTTGTTATAGAACAGAAAACAAAGCAATTAGCATCCATTTCCAACATGACAGTGCCAAACCATACACTGCATCAATCACAACATAATGGATTCATAGAAGAAGATTCCAGGTACTGAACTAGTCTGCCAGTGGTCCAGATCTTTCACTCACTGAGAACATTTGGCACATCATAAAACGAAAATTACAACACAGAAGACCTAGGACAGTTGAGCAACTAGAATCCTGTATCTGAGAAGAATGTGACAACATTCCTCTCCCAAAACTCGAGCAACTGATCTCCTCAGTCCCCAGACGATTACAGACTATTGTTAAAAGTAGAGGGGGCGCCACCCAGTGGTGAACATGGCCTTGTCCCAACTTTTTTGAGACGTGTTGCTGCCATGATATTCAACATTGACATGACATTTTCCTTAAAATGATACATTTTCTCAGATTAAACATTTGATGTGTTTTCTGTTTTGTTATGAATAATGTATGGATTTATGAGATTTCCATATCATTGCATTCTGTTTTTATTTACAATTTTACAACGTCCCAACTTTTTTGGAATTGGGGTTGCATCCAACAACAAGTTAGATCGTCTTCATTTAATGACTGTCCAGCATTGTGGCCCAGTTTTTGTTGATTAGCCGAAGTGCACATGTTCCCAGCTGCATGTGCCTCTCGGTCAGCAGCATTTTCTTCGACAAGCTTCATTTTGCCGCTGTGCTGCCGTATCGAATTCCCTGGCAATTGGGAGAGAGAAAAAATGTGGACCGCTGGTGGTCTCCAAGGACTGGGTTGAGAAACCTTGACCTAAGGGACTTTCACCCTAAGGAATCTCTTATTGATAATCCACGTAAGACTAAGGCACACAGCTTTGTTCATACAAAGAAGGCAGGAACATGATTGCAATAAAACATACAGTTGTGCTCATAAGTTTGCATACCCTGGCAGAAGTTATGGTAAATAAATGGTAAATGGACTGCATTTATATAGCGCTTTCATCCAAAGCGCTTTACAATAATGCCTCTTCTCATTCACCCATTCACACACACACTCACACACTGGTAGCAGAGGCTGCCATGAAAGGCACCAACCTGCATACCGGGAGCAATTGGGGGTTCAGTGTCTTGCTCAAGGACACTCTGATGGGGTCAGAAGGAACCAGGACTCGAACCTGCAACCCTACAGTTGCCGAACGATACTGCTACCTCCTGCGCCTCCATCTTCCCCAATTTATGATTTCTTAACCATTTTTCAGAGAATATGAATGATAACACAAAAACTTTTCTTTCACTCATGGTTAGTGATTGGCTGAAGCCATTTGTTGTTAAACAACTGTGTTTAGCAAGCAGAATAATGGTCTGATGGCACTGCTGTGTCAGACATATTTGCTTTACCATGAGGAGCTCAATAGACTCTGTATAGGCCCCTCATGTTGGTCAATTTATTTTTATTTGTTTATTTATTGTATTTTATTTTTAACACGTAAAATATGTCCGGAAGGGAGTGATAGATTAGGAGGAAAATTAGTGGAGAAAAGAGGGGTAGGGAGAGAGAGAGAAAAGGAAAATGGGGGGGGGGGGGGAGGCTAATAAAGACAAGAGTAACATAAAAAGCACAGGAGGCAGAAAAAAACAGCATTTAAATCCAACCAAAAATGGATAAATACAAAGACAACCAGAAATAAAGAAAATAAGAGATATACAGACATACAAAATTGTTACATGTGCTTGGAAGGGAGCGTGTATAAGTGTATTTGCATGTGTGTTCTGTGTGTGTGTGTGTGTGTGGGGGGGGGGGGGTGTGTGTGCGTGAACATAGAATTTAAAAACCCGATCAGTTTCAAAAGAAAGCAGATGGACATTCATACTAACCAGGACTATCCCATTTCAGGGCCGCGACATCAGGGTACATGGATGACTTGACATCTATCGAAGAAAATACACAAAAAGCTAAGTAAATCAAACTTTCATACATCCTACTACCAAATTACAGCCCAGAATCAAAGTGCCTTAGACTGCATGCATGCCTTTTTAGCTAGCAAGCATGAGTCAAACATAATAAAATGCTTAACCAACAACCATGTTTGTACACAGACAAATGCAGATTTAAATTAGTGTGGGAGGACTTTTTGTAGCATGTAATCTTATAAGAATTCCCTAATCTATGTAATTTCAGGTCTCTAATTTATTGGCTCTGCATCGCCCAGCAGTTCCACACATCAGGGTATGTTTCCCAAAAGCACAGTGGCTAACAATATTAGCGAATTACATAGTTGGAGCATTTTGGGAAGTGTAACCCTAGTCTGGGATGAGGTTAAGCTGAAAGGTGCACCTCAGTTTAAGAGCGTCTCTATAGCCTTGTTCCTTTTTCCAAAGTCCTCTAGTGTACTAGCACAGTGTGCCACAGAGCACACTCACAGCTCTCCTGCTTGCAACTCCCTATAAGATCAGCTTATCTGAAATAGGTGGAAGAGCAGTGGAATGGATGATTTTACCTTCTGCTTTGCGGGATACTGAGGGTCTCTGTATGGGAGGCCGTGGTCTTGCTGGTGGAACACTTGACTGAAAAGTACAAACCAGACTTGCATGCAATTTTCCACGACCTCTGGAGCAACTAACATGATGCAGGTAGCCAGACATGAGTGACATTTCCTTTTAGACAAGCAAGAACATCTTATCAAGAAGTCATACGAAACCCAACAAAGCCAGCCTCAGGTCCTAAACGTCACCTTATTGGACTGTCGGTGGTTCCTGCGCTGCCAGTCTGTGGTGTACTTCTCACTGTAGTCCTCCAGGATGGCATACAGCTCTTGGGCACCTGGTGGAGGTTCCACATTCCCATTCAGGATCTCGTGGGCCCGGATCTCCTGGGAATAAAACCTGCCAGACCGCAAATGAGTGAAACATCTCTTGAGAAATGCCTCAAAACTAAACTTGGCCATTAAACTTCACGAAGAGTCTTAAAAAGCTAGATGTAGGATCTGTGCACTTCTTGCTTAGCTGTGAGCGAAAGTCACTTGCTTTCTATTGGTTTCTTTGCGCTCTATGAGATAAGAGCCCTCCAATGAGACCCCTGCGAAGAGGCCACGCGACTTGCAGTAGGTGAAGACAGCGGCTGTGCTCCGCAATGCCACATCAGCCTCAACATTCCTGCAACAGAAACATGACCTACATTACAGGGCCTGATGACATAAAAAACACAAAGACTCAATAAGAACTGTCCAGGTTACTTGTTCGCTGCAGAAGACATTTAACAGATATGCAACTAGACAACTAGTATAATTTCAGAGTTTGTTGAACTATGACCAGAAACATTTGCACAAGTTTTGTATGCCATGATGCAACTCTGTATCCTGACAGATCAATTAACACGAGACGAGAATCCTGGCATCATGTGGCATTTGCCACACCAACTGGTACGTTGTTACAATACAGGGGGGACCCAAACAACCATGTCATGTGATATTACATTACTGACACCCTCACTGCACCACCCCTTACCGCATGATGTGACAGACGCTCTTCAGGCACCAATCCAGTTCCACAGAAAGAACATCCCTGCCCCAACATGTAGTCATTTATAAATGTCTATTTATAAATGATTTAACACACACAGGAGACACACGCACTTTCTCACCATACAAATATACTAATTATAGCCTTATCTATAAATAAAAAGACACAACAGCTATCATCAGTTTGCACCCCATAAAGGACACAAATAACTGATGAACGCAACAAATCTTTTCAATAACCCAGGTCATAAACAGGAAAAAAAAAAAAAAAAAAAAAAAAAAAAAAAAAAGCTTCTCGGCCCTGAATTGTTGGTAATAAAATTTTTTTTTTGCAGGTACAAAAGGGACCGACCAAAATGAACAAGGGAAATGTTAATGCTTAAAACAAACACTCAGACCTAAAAACACATAAAAAAAAATTTCTATAAAATTCAGGGACACTGATCGAGGCCAAAGAACACCGCAGGAGCGGTGTAGCGACTTGCCTGCCCAGAGGTCCCACTGCCACAGTACAGTTGCCTCCCAAGGTGAGGTTGCCGCCTTTCGTGAAAGCATCAATGGCCCTCCTGTGATTCAAGATGATGACCAGGTCTGAAACCTTAGGGAGGAAGGAGAAATCTTAGGGCAAACTAAGAAATATTCCAACAGAAATGAAAACAAAATTTCAGCAGATTCATAAAATAACAGGACAGTTTAGCAGGTGTTCTGTTCTATAGAAATAATCCCATACTGAAGCCGGAGACGATTATCTTAAACCAAAATAAAAACTGGACTTCAAATAACCCCTTCTGTTATTTCATACTCATCCAGTACCAGTTGCATGCAATAATACAAATGATCCAACAATGTGTATACTTGCCGCCCAAAACAATGACTATGTATATTCCAGTTAAGAATTTCTCTTGTTGCATGGCAACGTGCCCCCCCCCCCCCCCCTTTTTGGATATATAAACAAGGGCTGCAAATGTTCTCACTGGTCTGTTGGCTTCAATGACAAATAGTTAGAACAAAGTATTAGCCAGAATTTTCTATAATGAGAAAGTCGTGCATCTTTTGAGGATGTCAGCCCAGAGACAGGGAAGGCAAGATCGATAAGTGCACCAAAAAAAAAAACCCCACAGCTTAGATATCGCATTACACATCCACTGAGGTGGATTAAAATGTATAAAACAGGTTGGTCTAAAACAGCCAAACTGAGAATGCCGTTTTAGCAGTACACATTTCCAGTACACTCACTCAACTCTGAAAACAATAGGGTCACATTAATTGTATAATATAGAAAAATAACTTGTCACCTAAAACCATAGAAAGTAAATATCTTCATCTTCCAATGAGCTTCTTCTGGACAAGGCTAGGGTTCACGACCCCACACCCCTATCTGAGGCAGCCCAGGGCATGATGAGCAGGTAACAGTGTTCAAACGTTCCTGAAGGTTCAAGTGTCTGGATTGGCTGTGAAGCAGCGCCATTGAGCATATCCTAGATCGCACGGCAGCCAAACTATTTCAAAACTGGAAGAAAGATTATACATGCTCTAGTTAAATGCTTGACGCAACTGACGATTCAAGAAATATTTCAAGCGGGACAACATTGTGTGTTTGGTACCATGATGCGTATGCAGAGCACCGAAAAGGCTGGAAGTTACGAATGCCAAAGCAGAAAACAGGGAGCCAAGCTAAACCAAACATTAATGTAATAATGTAATAGAAGGAAGCATGACAATTAGGTCATCTGTCAAGCAAAAGGTACAGTCAATGCTCAGCTAACCAATACTGCACCAGGTTCCAAAAAAGTTTGCAAATTTCAGCTGTGTTATAATATAGGTGAAGTAAAATTTTAAGAAGATTTGCATATATGGGGCTTTGTCTATGTCTATACTGACGCCTGTGCAGGACGGATCTGAAGGTATTCATGAGACCTCCAAATGTTTTCAAAAATAGTGACAAAATATCAGCCAGATTCCACAAATGCGAAGCAGGTTCCAATGCTTCGACATTTCATGTCAGACGGATAATCTAGAAAACAATGCAACTAGTCATGTGACCAATATGAATAGACAAAGGGCGTTTATCTGCGATAAATAAAGGCAGGTTTGAGTGGCATTAACAGCACTGCAGAAGCAGAGCCATTGCTTTTGTGAGAAACCAAAAATAGATGGCTGCAAATTTCATTGCCTCCTGAAGACTGATAGCAAAGGGACGCCAATATGACTACTATTTTCACACTGTTCAATAAGCTACCATGACGGGAAAAGAGAACTAAAAGAATCACAGTAGCATGTCCTAGCATGCAATGAGGCAATGTAGCAAAGCTTTGTGGGCTATCATGAAAGGATAATCCCAAGTTCTTTCAAGTACAAGATTTTTTACAGTGAGAAATTACATGTTCCGGAAAGCTGTCACTTAAGGCATAAATAAGTCTTAAACATTTACACATGCCACCAAGTTTGTGAAATTAAACCATGAATAGTGGAAAAACTGTGAAAGTGTGTTTGAAAAGTAGTCAAGCCACAAAAATTCTATGCATTGCCCGCCCCCATCACTCTCAGTTTATAGCTGAAATTCTACAAATTGTAACAGCAAAACAGTATCAGGCATGTCACCCTAGCCTTGAAGGCATACAAATCTTATCAGTGATCTTAAGCTTTTTTTGTTGAATAAGTGGTTGCCTGAATTAAATGTAATTTAAAATGGGGAAACGCACACTTCTAATATGTATAATACACAAGGTCTGAAGGTGTTTCTGTACGCTAAATGCTCATATTTTAAGATCTTAAAATTAAGTTACAAGATTCCTTTTTCTAAAGCATAGAAGTAATGATCTGATATTTACTGCAATAGCAACAAAGACTTCAAATGACAGTAACAAAGGATATACCATGGATATCAGGAAGAAAATGCCTGCAACAGGTGGATTTTAGTTTTCCAGCTTACCTCAACGCCAATCTCAAACCCTCCTCCAAGGCCTGCGATTCCAATAGCAGAGGGAGCAGACCAGCCTAAAGGTAATATTTAATACACTCAGTAAATGAAGAAAAAGATTCAATGGACGGGGGGGGGGGGGGGGGGCTGG
>JAODUD010000026.1:6283804-6299543 GCA_026784285.1 Stomatorhinus walkeri | reverse complement strand
GACACATGCACACACAGGTCAGTCTTCATAAGAAAATAAGTTCAGCAGCTTCTCTAATAAGAAATACAAAATGACTAATTAAAAACACTATTTAGTTTTTTACTTGAGCCTTTCTTCATTGCCCATCTTTGCATCAGTTTTTTGTTAAGTAGGTGATTTTTTTGTAATAGAATTTGACACAGTTATGTCAGTCTTCTCCTTTGCTAAATAAATCCTCCATTAATATTTGTGGAAAATGTAGTTTGCTGTGTTGCGCTGTCACTACATTCAAAAACAGCAGTAGGAGTTAATAGTGGAGGAAACTATGTCCAGTTTCAGGTTTTACAGGGGATTTTTTTTTTCTCTTATCCATATGAAGTAATTTTGTAGCACTTCTATATATTTTCGTAGGTTGTTTGAAGTCTCTTATTGAAGAAAAACACAGTATTGGTTTTGGACGTGCTTGGTTTTAATTATAGTTTTGTTTAACACTAAAATGATTAATATGCAATTTTTATTTGAAAGGCCATGTGGAGTTACACAGGCAATATAGTGGTAAGGCCAAAGAATGTGTTTGTAGAAAACGATCATGTTTGTCTCATCAGTTTTGTGGTGTATCTAAAGTGTGCAGTGTCCTCAGTGCTATACCATGAATCGTGTTGTGAATAAGGACTGGTCCCTGATTGTCCACTTATTTGGCTGCCTTGCTTTCTCATATTCAAACACTATATAGTATTATACAGTTCCATGTTATTTTTATGCACTAGTAATAGGTCACAGAAACTTTAATATGCAAAGTCCATTACTCCTTAGTATGAAGGAATGCAAATTGTGTTTTGTAAGTAATGTTTAAAACACAAGTTTTATAAAATTGTACAGATGTCATTGCTGCCCTTTTTCTGTTGTGTTTTCCCCAGGAAAAAGCCATCTGTCATTACCATTATGTACTTTTTAAGAATGTTTAACATATATTAAAAATATTGTTTCAGACTCCAAGTAAGGGGAGAGAATCTAATTTTAACACTGATTTCAAGCTCTCAGGACTACTGGAAAGAGCTTAATTTACTACTTTCTACTTACCATTATTTTTCCTCAATTTAATTGTACTGTATGCATGTCTAAGCAGTCCAGTTTTGAAGTACACTTATATTACAATGAATTCTTACTCGAGTTTGTATGTATTCATACTAAGCCTATATACGAAATGAAGGCTGTCATCACTAAGGTCTGGAGACAAGTTGCCAAGCTTTGCTTTCGAGTCTCCTCTTTTTAACTTTGCCTCAAATGTCTGAAACAGCAGTGCATGACCTGCTGTTTTGACTGTAAAAAATGCATTTATTTTAAAAATAAAAGTTTTTATTTAAGCATTGCCATGACTGATACGATTTATTTACACTTATGCAGTCTTTATTTTTAATGATAGTATGGTAGCTTGTAGATATTTTGTGTTGCATAATTTCACTTTTAATGGAAGGTAAGTACTGGTAAAATTGTTTGATGGCAAAACATTAAAACTTAAGCATGATTTACCCACCAGAGCTGCATGTATGTGAGTGAGGGGATTAGAAGAATAACGGTGGTGGAGGGCTAAAAAAAAAAAAAAAAAAAAAAGAAGAATAACAACATCTACTCAAGCTTTAAGGAAAAGCTGAGATTTCACTTCTACCAACTTACTGAACCCCAACAACAAGGCACATGATCATACTTTTTAAATACATTTCTTTTAAATAGGATTTTATACTGCACTGTGTACTCATCTGTGATGTTATCTGAAGTACTATATAATATAACACTACAACTCCCTAAAGTGGTAATACTGCAATGAGGTTACTCCCTGGGTGCTTGGAGTCACTTGGGAAAACACAATTAAAAGTTAAGAGGCAGTATTAGGTCCTACACAAACCATATTCCACAAACAAGAGACTAGCTCAGCCCACCAAGTAAATTGCCCCAGCTGACCACTATTAATCCTAATAGAACTGTCTATTCCATGTTATCCATGGATTTCTGTTAACCTCTAGAGATCTATATGTAAAAGTATTGAACGCCCTTTAAGATCTGATTTGCCTGAATTACAAATGAAACAAAAACATGTTCTGTCAGTTTTTTTTCTTTAAAACTCAAAGTATATTTATCAGCAAATATTCCTCGAGAATGTTAAAGCCTACAGTCATTTATTGCAAAGGTAAATTTGACACGGCTGGTGCCGCCTGCTTCCCATGGAGTTGCCACCTGTCTTTTTTCCTGGGATTGTCCTTTTTTTTTGTCCTTTACCAGTCAGTCCTGGTAAATGTATTGTTCCTCCTAGGGCACTGAATGTCCCGGTTTTCAATATGGTCAGAAGGGGGTGCAGGAAGGAGAATGGGGCACTCAACCATCTGCCAGTGGTGGGGCCCTCATACCCAAACTGCACCCACTAATTTTAATGTATTGTAGACAAAAACACACAACTCTCTCACACATTTACATTCACACTTTACACTAACATGGGACAGGGTTGCAATAGGGGCTGACGGGTCCCCCCTAACTCTCTGCCTTTGGCCCTGTGCAGGTTGGATGGCCCCCCAGGTGGAAGATCCATCATGGGGGAGATGCAGGCGGCCCTGGCCCGTATGGGCAGCCTCCTCTTATGGGCCGCAGGCCGGGTGGTCTTTGGCTCTGTTGCGCCGTGGTGGGGCTCTGGGGGGTGGTCCGGGGAATCTTGGGATGTTCTGGGCTCTTCTAGGCGAATTGGGGGGTTCAGTTTGGGCTGGGCGAGGGGTCTGCCGCTCTCTGGTCACCATGGGTCCACTCCCGGGTTCAATCATCCTGCAGTGTCGGGGGGAGGACATCCATCGGTGGGCAGCTGGGGGGGGCGGGGCCCCTCTGGCATGTGGGGGGCTCTGTCATGTCCCCTCACAGCATCAAATGCCAGCACATCCAATGACAAATCAGCTCACACCTACGCTTGCACATACAAGAATGGGCGTATACAAGGTTGAGCGATCAGTATCATTACTATTATTTCTTTTTAGCGTATGTTATAGATATAGGAATTGAAATATACACGTATGTGTAGGGTCACGTATGTTTATGATACATATATAATACCTATTTATAACATTATTATTGTTATAATTTCTCTCTTTCTTCATCTCTCTGGGCAAAAAGTGTTGCTGTGTATGTCAAATATTTTTAGATTTTTAGAATGTATGATGTACAAAACGTGGATTCTTTTAGATTTGAAAATCAGTTCTGATTCTCTGAAAAGAATCAGTTCAAAAGAATGATTTCTCACTAAGACCTTATTGCATTGTGGTTTGTGTAGTTTTTTTTTTTGTCTGAGTACAGGGCAGGCCTTGGAGAAGCCTGTAGCTGCATGTGCGGAGACCATGACACACACAAACCACTGACTGGGACAAAAGCATACTGGCTGATACTATCCATTAATGAAGTTAAATCCGCATTAATTGCAGACATTGACTTCTCAGCAGCAGAAACCCAGAAAAGGCAATATGGCAGTGAGATGGATGGTCAGGCTGTAAATAAAATCAAAAAACACAAGACAGTGTAGAACAATGAAGCATTCAACAAGTTTCTGGATGGTTTGTTTGAGGCAGATGACAGAGCTTGCTTTCTAAGTTTGCATCCAAAGTATAGCAAGAAGTTCATACCATCGGCGGCATAAAAGGATCTCCCTGTTCACCATATAACCTTACAAAACCACACATTAGATGCATGTGATTTGGAGCGACTTTTACAGCACAGCCACCCAATCAAACTTTCACTTGAAGCCAGCAGTCATTAGGTTACTCTTGTTGAGGAGCAACACATAAGCAGATCTCTTCAAAACTGAGGCATGGCATGAGATAGGGGAGAATCTATGAAGCTTGTCATGCAGATCCTCTAAATGCACCAATTTCTCTGTTAAGGAACATTTGCCATAGTAGTTTTACCTCTTTGAACGCAAACCTCCACAGTGGTGTAGACAATGTGAGCCTTGAGCTTGTGAAAAGTTTAATGAAATTTCACAACAAAAGCATGAAGACTACACATGAACAGATTTGGGATTATTCTTATGCGAGGACTATCTACTTTTAGGAGCCTCTCCGAATGGCATACAGAGCTGCAAGTGTCATGGTGTTGGACCTAGGGAAACAGACTTGAACATGGACTGAAATACACAAGACAAGTCGAAATAACAGGAAACAGCTGGTCACAATCAGGGTTTCACATGAAGTAAATAAGGGGGCGTGGCACAAAGGAGGATCGGACGAGCCGGGTATGACACCAATGATCTTTCCTGCTGCTTTCATTCTGTGCTTCAGAATATTTCGATAGTTGGCATTCCAAATTCTAAACCACACAGTAATGCAGTTAGACAGGATAATTTCAGTGGTACCCTGATAGAAGGGGGCTTATCTATTTTTATCCCAGAAAATCTCATCTCTTTCTATCTCTATTATTTCATTATTATTATTTCTTATTTTTTCACTAATGTTCTATCTCTATTTTTATCCTCCTTTTACATCCCACCATTTATATTTTTATTTTGTAGTTGCTTGTACTTTTTCTCCTCCTTTATTTATCTTTATCATATTCATTTATATATCATATGTTTATCTTTTCCTTTTTATTAATTCACCATTCATAATTTTACTCACTATATCTTAACCTGCCTCTGGCATTTCCTCTTGCAAATTTGAGATCCATGATGTTTCCTCACTGTTTTGTCAGTTCCTGTTTCTATTGTCAATTCCTTTATTAATTTCTTGCTTATCTATTTGTTTGTTTATTTACTTGTTTATTTATAATTGTCTTACATGTCTTTATCCCTTTAGTTCACATAGTTTGGGTGAGGGTGGCAATAGCGGTGGGTTGATATTTTTATTATGTAAAGCACTTTTTGTTGCATTGTGTTTGTAGGAAAAATGCTATAGAAACAAAGTCTAATTGATTGATGTGAGATATGATAAAAATAGGCTGTTATGATCAAGTGCCAGTAAAAGGTACCTTTGTTTATGTGCCAAAATTAGAAAACTATAAAATGTATGTGTTGAAATTCAGATAGGTTCAGGTTGTAGATTGATAAAGGAATCTTCGGAAAGGCAGAGATCACGTGATTATAAGGAGTTCTGTGATGAAAGTTATCTCAAGGCTCATCCACTTTATTCCAGACATTCCACTGCTTTGCAAATACAATTTATACTGTTTTGATTTTGAAATGGCAAATCTTTTAGGATCCAAACCTGGGATATACAAGGTTGGGGCTCTTTATTTTGAATTAAATCATCTATGCAAATTTAATTAAACTCTTATGATTATCCATTTGATAGCAATTTTTGTGATCAAAATCAGCCCATACTGGAGCCTTTGTTACATCAGGATTCTAGAGATGGATGGCGTTGAAGTAATTTCCACAGGGAAAATTTATGACACTCTGTGTCAAGTAAATGGAGACAACTTCTGAATGTACTCAGTCCTTAGCTTCTCTGAATCATTCAATGGCCCATACTACTGTTGTTTATGTTTGACTGAAAAGGCAGCTGCCCAGGTTAATTACAATGAGGATGACGTTCTGTCAGATGCATCACTGTATAGCCTCAAAAGAAAATAATCACTCAAAATTCTAAAATATCTTCATTTATGCCACAATTTCTCTCTTCACTGTTTACTAATGTCATGGGACTCAGGCATGTCGAGGGGATGGGGGTGTGTGCTTTATGGGTAACTCTTTGTGGACATTGACCGTGAGACGCTCATTTCAACCAGTTCACAACCTCACACTTATGAGAGAATGCTCTTTGTTGATTACAACTCAAAGATGCCGGCGCACTGACTTTCACTAGTACTAAGTTTTATTCATTTATATAGTGTGGGAAAGGGGGCAGGGGAAGCTTTCCGCTAAGGGGGTGTGTGGTGCTGCCGTAACTACTGTTGCCTGCCTGTAATTAACTGAGAAGGTTCTGGCTGCAGACATCCACTGACCCAGTTGGCCCAGAAATGACGGTGTTCACTAGTTCCACTGAAGCGTGCATAAAGTTTGGACTCCAAAACAATACTTTACTCACAAGCTATAGCAGTGCGTCCATTGTTTAATCGCTGTTTGTGATGTTGACCATGACATTGGCGAAGGAAATCAAAATGGTAAGTACAGTTTTAATTATTTAAATATGTTCAGTTATTAGTTCAGGAAGGATGGAAACTTTGATTGCTATGTTTAGACGTGTTGGAATGGTTTTGCTCACTATTGTTTGGCTGCTATAAAACACAGTTCGCGCTTAGGTTGTTACTACTTTCAGTTAATAGTTTAACTTATTCCATCCATCCATCATCTCCCGCTTAATCTGAGGTCGGGTCGTGGGGGCAGCTGCCTCAGCAGGGAAACCCAGACTTCCCTCTCCCCAGCCACGTCATCCAGCTCCTCTGAGGGAATCTTGAAGCGTTCCCAGGCCAGCCAAGAGACATAGTCCCTCCAGCATCTCCTGGGTCTTCCCCGGGGCCTCCTCCCAGTGGGACATGCCCAGAACACCTCATCAGGCAGGTGTCCAGGAGGCATCCTAATCAGATGCCCAAGCCACCTCATTTGACTCCCCTCAATGCAGAGGAGCAGCGGTTCTCCTCTAAGTCCCTCCCAAATGACTGAGCTCTTCACCCGATCTCTAAGGGAGAGCCAAGCCACCCTGCGGAGGAAACTCATTTCAGTCACTTACACTCCCGATCTCGTTCTTTCAGTCACTACCCACAGCTCGTGACCATAGGTGAGGGTAGGAACGTAGCTCGACTGGTAAATTGAGAGCTTTGCCTTTTTGCTCAGCTTTCTTCAGCATGACAAACCGATGTAGCGCCCGCACAATGCGGCATGGCGCACGGAAAGAGCAGACGATCGGGGCAGGACAATTACCATGAGAAACTGCATGATCATCAAATCAAAGCAAACTTGTGGGTTTTTAAAAATTTTCTTGTGGTACTGGAAAAGTTTTGGAAAAGTCATGGAAATTTATTCTGCCAGAACTGGGAGAACCCTGTTCAATGTGAATCTAGCACAAATTTATGTCATTTATGGGTTACAGTGTCACAAATGACACTTCTTTGGTTGGTTCCATGGCAATACAGGCTCACTGGTGTTTTTTTTCCTCAAGTCAGGTCAGGTTTTTGGTAACGTGTATTTTTGCGGGTTGGGCGAGGTGGTTTGGATCTCCTGATGTGCAGTTTTGCGCGGGTGTTAAAAAAAGCTGATCCGCGCAACACTACCCCACAGTAATCAACATGACTCAAAACAGCTGGGAACACGGGGATTCCACACGAGATAGAGAGGGGTGTGTGGCACATGGTAACATCAAGATGATTGGAGCATTATAGGACCCCCCCCCCCCCCAAAGGCGCGCACTCTGGGCCAGAGAGGGCGAGGAGGTAGGCAGAGGGATTCCCGGAGGAGGTGAGAAGGAAGGAGAAGGTGAAACTATACGAGGTGAAGAGGGGGAACCATAGGTGCTGGCGACAAATGAGGTGGAGTTGGGGGAACCACAGGTGACCGACTAGACGTCAGAGGTGGGATTGCAGAGGGTCGACCAGCTATCGCATGGGGGAACCGCAGGCGACCATTGAGCAAGAGTCAGGAGGACCATGACTTGCTGGGAATTCCAAATGACTATGACGCAACCCTGTTCATCTGTGAGTCACAAAATCCTGGAGGGACTGATTACTGCATAAGCAGTTTTGGAAGATGGACGGGTGGATTTAATAGTATTTCACAATAATCTGATGAAGTTGTGAATTTAAAATTATAGCTATTAGAATGTCATTGATTCTGAATTATCCCTGTATTACTCATTAGTCATGCAGATGTTTTGTTGTTGGTGTCAGAAATAAACCAGAGGTATTAAAATAAACAAAGCTGCAGGCTAGGGCCTGAGTCCATGGTCAAATGCCATCAATGATTCCCTCTGTGTAGGATGCACTTTCATTGAATCACATTATTCTTATATATAGCACATAATTTGTTTATCACTCAATACAAAAATAAAAAAATTAATTGACTCAAATTACTGGGAAGTCAAGTCACTCTACAGTCTACACAAAGTTTCACTGCCAAACAGCTTCGCATGCTTGGTGCAGTTCTTCTGGTTCCATCTAGTGGACTGGCAGATGCACAATAACACGCATACAAGGACAGTGGACAACATAGTGCAAACATATACCTGCCAAAATTAATGTGGTAGTAACCACAATAATATTAAATTAATAAGCTTCAATCAAAAAATGTATTTATAATTCACATTACAATTATCTTGCTGCTCAATAGAGGGAAAGAATCTACTCCCTAATCACGTCTCACAATTCCGTACAATTCACCTTGTACAGCAGTCCATCATTTGTCAAATTATCAACGACTTATTTACATTGCCGAAGAGAAATCTGCTATTCCATGCAATAGCACTCAAATACACGTCCGGGTTTAAGCTTCTGCTTCCTCTTTTACTCGTTTCGTGGTCGATTAGGAGCACTTGTATCATGTATACCTCCACCTTCTGAGCTGGAGTGCGCATTACATAGCCGTTTAAACGTAAAGGAAAGGTTTTCAAAACAAACATAGCAGCTACTAAAAAAAATGTTGTACGTGAGTGTAAGCGAAATTTTTATTGTTGCTACTATTTCAAATTGTATAAATTTTACGAAATCACTACTAACTGCATACATTAAAATAGACAAACTAAACACGAGTTGTCGAACGTACATGAATTATCTGCGGACGTTGTCCTATTAGTTCTAGTTTTCACTATCATATTAGCAGTCTGCAATATCATGCATATATGATTAATTATGGAATTGTAATGCATTATTTGTATTTCCCCAGTATATTGAAGCAACTACCTGGAATACGTTACGTAAGCGTCACTGTAGTTAATTTGAAATGAGGATAGTTGTCATTACGTCGCACAACAAACGCCGCCGCCTTTCTAAAAGCAGCACGGAGCGCTGGGCGGGCTTATGACATGCTGCATTTTTTCTTAGACGGGGATTTCCGAAGGAAGTAAGACCAAAGGGGCTTTCCATCGGTTTAGACCTGACATCAGCAGCAGAGACATGTATGTACTGTTCATTCTGAAGGCAACATGTGTTCCACTTTCTTTTATAAAATATTTCTACAGATATCTTACTTTGTTGCACCGCAAAATTGATAACGACCTATAATTTATAATCCATGGCCTGTAAACCTAATTTTGTCGCGCTACAGTTTCTTGGATTGAGTATCTAAAGGTCTTTTTTTTTGCTTAAAAATTATTGAAGGACTGGCGGGGATATATTTCACGACGTTTATGTTTGATTCATGTAAGTACTACGGCAATGTATCTGCTTATTTTGTATTTAACAATATCATTAATGTTACGTTTGTTATATTAAGATAAGAATCATTACAATATTGATAGTCTCTATCCAGTTGATAGTAATCTATCCAGTTGGTGTTTAAATTTAGTTATGTTGTATGTTCGCACACGCGTTAACTGAAGTAAAATCTGGACATACTTTTTCAGTTTAGTTCTTTGTTTCCCGTAAACAGTTGTTCTTTTACTGATTTCATGTTTAAACACGAATCCATCCTCAATAACGAATGTACTATTAATATTTTGTTAGAAAATATATTTATACTTAGATTCGAAACACATTAATAAAGTAATTGTGCAAGTAAAGTCAAATATTTTTGATATTGAATTCAATGTTGCAGAAAAGATGAGATCTAGATGCATTTATGGAAACAACCATTAACTCAGTTTTTCATCAGAACAGTTGTGGATCAGATTATTTGGACTAACATTTTAATTGTAGGGTATAATGCTTTTTAAGGCAAATGCTTTAATCTTGATTTCTGCAGCAGTCAGCAGCCCATGGTGGGTGGGCACATGATTTATTGTAGACTTTTTACTTTACGGCACAATATTATGCACATGTACTTTAAATGATAAAATCCATATACATAATAATAACTCAAATTTTCTTTCTCTCTGTCCAAGCGTTTTTATAAGGCATATAATGTTAAGTTTCTCTGATACTTTTTTTTTGGTTGTTTGTCCCGTTGACAGTTTTCAGATTTACTGGATTGGACACCAAACTTTAATTCTTACCCACTAATTGGTAGACATGAACTGGTTGATAGTTTTGAGATGTATTTTAGTTTCAGTATTTGAGTTTTGATTTTGGTTGACAACAGCTGGGAAGGAGGCTGGAACAAAGATGATACACAGAAGGAAAAGTCCCTTCAATACCACCACGTCGAACAGTTCAGCTCTGTGTTTATCCGGCATTTAAAGACAATAACCTCTCCTTGGGGAAAATTGGCTGACTGTTTTTGTGTCACAATTTAGCGACTCGAACGTAGGAAGTATTTAACAAAAGGATGATATATCCATACATCATTATGTACCAGCTATACATCTACATTTTCATGACAACAACCTTTTCTGGCTTTGTATAAAAACTGCAGTTGGTTTAATAAATTGGTTCTGCCATTATTATATATTTACTAGTTATTCAAATAAGAGACATTTTTGAACTCCTCCATATATTCAAAGAATAAAAATAAATATAGTTAATAATATATTACAATTGGTTGCAGATAGGACCACAACGACTAATTGATAATATCCTTAATAATTGGATGTAAAAATGAATGTTGCATTTTTGCAGTTTGCTGTTATTAAGTACAATTGTTAGCAAGCTAAATATGTTGGAGCCAGTGGGGCCCTGTACAGGGTCGTTATAATTCTAAAACATCAAAAGAATAGAAACACCTTAATCTTGCATCATCAAAGAGGTCAGTATCCTGTTAAACTGATATGTAAAACTGCTTCTCTTAGGGCAGTAACAATACTTGTATTTGCTGTATGGTTAGTACATACAGTAAAACAAATAAACCTGTATCCTGACGTAGATGTTCAACACAAAACATTATGGTAATTGTGGCCGTGAGTTGGTTAGAGCAAGTGCTGGAAAGCCTGAAGACCCATGTCACTTACAGTAAATCAGTATTTAGGGAATATTTTGGTTTCCTGGTGAATTACTGTAACACCATGGATTATTATTATTATATTATTATTAGCATCATTATAATTATTATTAACAACAACAACAATAATAACAATAATAATAATAATAATGAAGAAGAAGAAGCGAGGCAGTGTGTGGCTCAGTGGGTAAAGCCTCTGTGCCTGTTCTTGAGCAAGGCCTTAATCCCCTACTCCCTCGGCGGCACAACAGGTGGCTACCCTTCACAGCCAGTTTGCTCTCATCTACAGAGAGCAAGTTGGGAGAGTCATAAGGAGAATTTCACCACAGAGATCAATAAAGTATTATTATTATTATTATTATGAGACCAAGACTGTCGCCTTTGTTGTGCTGAACTCAGATATGATGCTGGAAACGCATCTAAAATGCTGGTTTGGGACGAATGTGTGTGGAACTGAAGCAAAGCAGAAGCAGCACCTGCAAGTTAGTCCCGTGGCTTTTGAAGCACATCTACCAGGATAGTCAGTGAAAATGAGCGTCTCGGGTATAGTTATAGAGACACGTCAACATGCACATTGCTATTTGTTTTCTTTATAACCATTCCGAATCGTTTGCTGCTTTAGTAATAAACAGTTTCAAAATAGATTCCTTGCTGTACCAAAATTGTAAGGAATACTGAAGTGTGTATAAAACCATGAGTTTTGTGTACTTACAGCCCTAGATTCTCTCCAGAAGTTTAAAAAATGCCTCTGTTTTTTTTTAATAATGCATTTCCAAAATCCCTGTGTTTTGGCCCACCTAATCTATTAGTTGAATGCCTGATCACACAGTTAATAATTTATCACCATAATCATTTTTTGAAGCCCTTGTTGCTATTTACATTTTTCTGCAAGAAACACAAATCACCTTGGTGCTAAAAATGAAGTTAATTAGTTTGACAGCTGACATGGACAGCTATATACATATTCAGAAACAACTGGTATTTCCCAGTCAGTTTGAAAATTTTAAAGGAAATATTTCGGGATGTCACTGAAACCATTGAACAATTCCAAGAACAATTTCCATAACATTGAGAAATTAGGCTAACACATGCAGAGCCCTCCACAGTTATTGGCACCCCTTGTAAGGATTTGTAAAACGCTAGAAAAAATCCACCTTTTGGTGAAGCAGCTTCATGTCACACTGAAAATTGAGAAAAACCCAACCTTTCATTAACATAAATTTATCCTCAGAAAAAAAACCCTTCATCAAAAAATAATTATCTTTAACAGTAACACATGTGCCACGATTTTTGGCACCCCTGGAAATGTGACTGAGACATGTTTCGCCTGTAAATTGTACATTTTTCAGTTCAGTGGAGTGAATAGGAACCTTCAAGCTGTAACCCATGACTTCCTGGTTAACAGGGATATGAACATGAGGTAACACAGAGCCCAAATTCCCTTAGTCATCCATCAACATGGCAAAGATAAGAAAACATACAAACCAAATGAAGGAGAAGTATGTTGACCTTCATAAGTCAATTGGCACCTCAGCATTTAATATTTGGTACAACCTCCCTTTGCCAGTATAACAGCACTGAGTCTTCTCCTATAACATTTTATATGGTTGGAGAATACCAAGCAGGGCATCCAAGGCCACTCCTCTTTGCAGATTACAGCTTGAAGGTTCCTATTCACTCCACTGAACTGAAAAATGTACAATTTACAGGGGAAACGTGCTTCAGTTTCATTATGTTCACTATAATTTCCAGGGCTGCCAATATAACTGGCACATGTGTTTTTGTTAAAGATAATTATTACTCAATGAAAGATTGGTTTTTCTTTCAATAAATATATTGGAAATGTATTGGATTTTTGTAAATTTTTCAGTGTGAGATGAAGCTACTTTACCAAAAGGTGGATTTTTCTAACCCTTTTTTACAAATATTTATAAGGGGTGCCAATAATTGTGGAGGGCGGTGTTTAAACTATTTGGGGGAACCACGTCCACTAACTTTTAAACATAAGCAGATTTAAAGTAATAACCATTGTTAACCTGCTTTATACATTTCTGTCACATATATCAATGTTAGGTATTGCTAAAGTTCTGAAGCACTGTGTATGAATGGTGAATGGCGGGGGGGAAAAACTAGGGTGTGGAGCAAACATCTTTTTTGTGTGACTTGTAGAGAATGTTTAAATAAATAAGCATACCACCTAATTCTGTCATAGGTTGTATGTATATTGTAGCATTTCCCTCCGCTGTGTGTTTCAGGTCATGTCAGCAGGCCGGAATGTGGATGTGCCAGAGCTACAGATCTCTCCCCAACCCCGTGCTCCTTCCATTGTCCAGAGACCCTGGACTGAACCTGGATTTCAGCCTCTGCAGGGAGGTTTCAGGGATCACTTTGTTTTCCCTCCAGAGCCAAAGTACTGCTGTGAGGCATGTCACTTAGTACTGTGTAACCCAAGACAAACTGAGTGTGGACACCGTTTTTGTGAGACCTGCATTTCCAAAGAGCTAAGGTGAGTAAAAATGTAACTGTAAAAATGATATTGTAAAAATTGTGGAATTCTTCAGACGTAGTATTTTCATACATGCTCAATGTTTCACATTGAGTTTTATGATCTTCAAGTGCTTATATGCTAAACATTCCAAGGGATAAGCACAAGAAAATCTATGAAGTGACTTTCTGTTTATGATCCAATAGTTATAAATTTGACAACTCCATATTCATCAGATAAGGAACAACTCAAAGCAGTACCTTTTACTTCAGCGTTTAATTAGTCCTTTTGTTTGGTTAAATTAATACTTATTAACAACAGTTCCTTTTTATTTCTTTATTTCTTTTATCTTCATTGAAATGTTTTTTTACATGTCTTTTATATTATGTAACGTTTTAATGATTTCATTTTAATCTTTTTTTTATGTTAAATATGGAAACTTGAACCAATACATTAAAACCCTCTATAACTGTAAAGATGTTGTAAACTGTCTCGGGACTGTGCTCATAGCTCACAGTAGAAGGAAGAAGCATTAATTACTTTTGGTTTTATGACTTACTTGTCTTTAAAACCACTTTAAAACCACATTTGCCAAACCAAATTTGTAGTCGTTTTGCAGTCGTTTGAACTATAGGCAGTTCAATTAAAATATTAACCTACACTCAGATCCAGAATTAAACAACTCAAAAACATTTACTGGTACAGGCTCCAGGGCTGTAGAAAATGATGTGAAATTCCTGAACATTTACATAGTTTGCATACAGTTTCGTTATGAACTGCACTCCGATATGTCACATGTAATAGAGAAATGTTTAACTTTTCTTACCTTCAAATTGGAGCAGTTTTAAATGTAAAACATGCAGGCCAGTTTTACATTGAGTCTGTAGAGATCAAAGGTGTCATGCGTCAGTGCCAAGAAGCCATGTTTGTTGCTTAGTTCAGCAGACTGTGAATTTGATTCTTTATATTTTTTAGGGCAGTATTACTTAATTAACTTTTTTATATAGTACCATTCACAACACCTTTGTGAGGAGAGGATACAAAAACTCTGTTAAGGAGAGGAACCCCTTTTTTAATCTGTTGTTGATTGGATGTCTTACCCCTGGCCATGCTAGCATTTTGTAATGCAAAGGAAATTTGTCATATTTTTTAGTGCTAGGTGGAACATCGAATTTTGACAGAGTATATTATTTTGACAGTATATGTATTTTCAAACAGGACATAGGATGAAACAATACCCTTCTGTTAAAATATACTTTTATTGTGCATTAAAATAGTTTGAGAAAAGATTAATAGAGACCCATAGTATTTCTTCCTTGTTGAAACAATGCTAGAACTTTGGTTGTGAAGCTACAGCAAATCCTAGAAGTCACAGCTAAAAACATTTAGATAGAGTTTCACAGCAAATTTGATGGAGGAGAAGGGCAAGGTAAGTTTACAAACCCCTTTTCCAAAAAAGTTGGCACACTTTCTAAACGGCAATAACAACTAAAATCTGTAATTTGGTATTGCACTTGAACCTTCATTTAACAGGCAAAAGGACAAATGATTTTCAGTGTTTTCACAAACAATTCTATTTGTTAAACATAAATTTAGAAATTGTTCCAAGCAATTGATACCTTTTCAGTCTTATTTTGCCTCTGTCCCAACTTTTTTGGAGTGTGTTGCAGGATTGTCAAAAATATGACAAGCATCAGTGCTTGTGGTCAACCAAAGCATTTACAGCATGCCCACCCAAATCCCCAGTGATTAAGCTATAGGCAACAGTGGCAAGGAAAAACTCCCGAGAAGGAAGAAACCTTGGGAGGGACTAGACTCAAAGGGGGAGCCCATCCTCCAGGGGGCAGCAGAGGAAGCCCTAACCCTAACCAGACTCAAAGGGGGAGCCCACCCTCCAGGGGGCAGCAGAGGAAGCCCTAACCCTAACCAGACTCAAAGGGGGAGCCCATCCTTCAGGGGCTGGCAGGGAGAGTCAAATACAGTAAAATTTGAGACACAAACAGGGAGCAGGGGGGAGATCACAGCCTGTGCCAATGCTCCCTCCAATCGCTAGGCAACCAGAAGGCAGGCAGTGGGTCATACATGGAAGATGGTCATGCATGGAAGATAATGGTGGGCTTGATGTACGGACGTCATTGGTAGTGGCGACATCACATGTTGCAGGGTGTGCTGGCCATCTTGATAGGTTGAGGTCTCCAGGCAGCACCCCCCAGAAGGAGTAGGGGAAATAAAATATGCAATTAGTCAAAGTAGGGGAGACTATAGGCAGTGCTAAAAGTTAGATGAGTGCA
>JAODUD010000026.1:6273409-6283704 GCA_026784285.1 Stomatorhinus walkeri | reverse complement strand
CTAAACTAAACAGGTGTGTTTTTAGTCTAGACTTGAATATTGAGAGTGAGCCTGAAACCCGCACATCAGATGGAAGAACATTCCACAGCTGAGGGGCTCTATAGGAGAATGATCTGCAGCCTGCTGTAGCTCTTTCTACCCTAGGTACTAACAGTCGTTCCTGCGGTGTGAACATGGCCAAAGTTCCTAGTTCTAGAAGAAGAGCATTTTTTTTAGAGCAATTTTCCAAATAGCTTTAGATCGTAATTTAGATCATATGTTTTGTCTCTAAACAGATCAGGGGGGCCCTGAACAGATCTTTTAAAATAAAACTTATGAACGATGTAGCAATAAGAAGCTTTTGAGAAACTGGGCTCAGATCAGATCCAATCCGATCTGATCTGATCCCAGAGGGAAATTCTTGTACATGTCACATCAAGTCCGTAGAACACAGATGAACATGAATTCATCTTCTGTTTAAACAGCAGTGTCATGAACTGAGGACTTAGTGGAGTGAAATGTTGTTACGTCTTCAGGGCTTTTCAAATCTAGCCCTCAATTCCATATCCAGGCCTTGTTATCAGCTCCCTAGCAATTAGTTTAATAATGACTGATTCCGATTGTCCATAGATGCTTCACATCTGGTTCACAGTTAAAGGTGGATAACGAACAGTGGATGGCTCTTGAGGTCTGTCATTTGAATAACCCTATCTTAATTGCATTATTGGGCCCCTGCGACACATAAGCATAATTTGTTTTGGCTATTATATAGATTTGTTTGGAATAAAAAACGTGTCTGTAGTGAATGGTTGGAGTTTGATGCGTTTACATTTCGATTTGACCACCGTCTGTGGTATCTCATATATACGAATGTTGGTCAGTGTCAACCAGCTCTAACATTTATTATCGTATGGTGTAAACTTTGGTCAGGGTCCACAGTGAGTCAGTTTTCTGTGCAGTCAGTAGGCTGCATTTAAGATGCAATGATGGAGCCGTGTGAATAAATACACCTCAGGCACCCATCTAGATATGTGGGGAAAATTAAAAAAGACATTGGTCAAAACTGATTCTGACACTTTGATAGTAAAAATAGCAAGCCGTGAGGGTGTGTACAGCAGCACCAGCAGCTGTATTTACAGCATATTGTGGTTTAAGGCATGGGTCATCTAAAGTTGACTTGAATCAAGATTTAAAATCTAATAAACTGGCAAACTGTCCTGTACCTAGTATGAACCCAAGGAAGGATAGGAATAATATGTTCATATTTTCTACTTCATTACATTTTCAGTCAAAGCTTAAGTGCAGTATATATACACTGAAATCGCATTTGAGATATTCAAGAGCAGCTAATAAACACTATTAATAATTAGATGTTACTGTATATTATTATTAAATGCATAATATAACAGATATACATTAGTTTTATACATCTTCTTTATCTTGTGTCACAAAGCACAAACACTTGTAACAACTGCATGACTGGAAAAGTTTGTCTTTGAGTTATCAACATTAAATGCAACCTCACAAGACTGTATGGAGCTGAACACTACCCACTGGTAAAAATAGACAGTTGTCTTAATGTGGTAATGTTTTACCAAACTTGTTTTAATCCATAGAAACAACCCTCAGTAGTTAGAGTGGACTGGAAGTGCAGGCTACAGAATCGATACAATGAAAAATGAGTGTTGAAACCATTTTATATATGATAGAATTGATATTTTTTATATCTTTGATAACATTGGTTAAGAACCAAGAGTTAAACAGTTATTTTATTTTTAAATTTCCCTCTCTTTCAGTATGATTAGGAAGCGATCTTTTCTGGGAAATTACCATGCCCCTTGTACTTCAGCTAGAAAACACTTGTATGCATCCAAAATTTTATAAGCTTTAAACTGCTCATGCTATATCAAGATGTGGTATGAACTAGCCAGTTAACTGGGTAATGAGCGTAGATCATGTATACCAGCTTGGTTGAGTTTCCCTTGATGTCTGGTATTACCTGAGGTTTATAGGTTATCTAAAAGACTAGATAAAGAAGAACACCATCAACCGCTGTTGTGTCACTATTTGTCATTTTTTTCAACTAACAAAATGGAGGAGGGTCCTGGAGATCTTCTTATGCCTGGCCATATGAGCAAGACACACAGCAGGCCTGCTGTGCAGTGTATAGAATTTTCATGGTATTTCTACATATTTTCAAAATGAGATATAGGATGACACAATACCATCCATATTGATATGACAATAATACTCCTTCACAGTTGTAAACAATGCAGTAACAGTTGCACAGACTCCCAGAATTCAAAGGTGACATCAAATTGTACAGTAAGTGTCTCATGTAAAATATGGGTTTATGAGATTTCCATATCATTGCATTATGATTTTACTTACAATTTGCACAACATCCCGGGGTTCTATTATTAGTGCTAGACTTACTCTTAGTGTCAGTTTGAACAGTTCTGTGTTATGGAGGTAACTCAAAGTAGTGACCTATCAAGAGGAGAGAGTTGTGGTGGCTAAGGTCCCAGTAAAGTGTTTTGGCATGTGTCATTAGCAGACCCATGACACGCTAGAGGCATTATAGTTCCCAGCTGGTTCAGACATACAGTGGTACCTCAGTTCTTGAACTCATTAGAATTTCTTAAAAGTCAAACCAACCAGTTTGAAAAAAAATTACCTAGAGCTCAATCTGAATCTCAGAAGTCTAATCATGAACGCCAACCTAAGATGTTGTACTTGTACACACGGAGAAATGAGTCACGTGGCACATCTCTCAGCGGAAACAAAGGGTAAAGCTTCCGTCTCAGCCTCGCATTTGCTGTGATAGCATCGTGCATGTATACACTAGCTGAATACAGGTATTTAGACAGTAAAAATACATTTAGACAATGATAGATAGTAACAGTATTTATTATATAATAAAATACATTTTAAAATAAAGATTTCTTATTTATTATTTTATTATTAATAATAAACCATTAATACATTTAATTACAATAATATTGTCGTGCTGAGCGGGGATGGAATGGAGACAAAGGCACAGGCATCAGGGTACCGGGGAATACGGGGTTCAATTGCAGGTAAGGCAGGCAAAACGTAGACGGACAATACAATAACCAGACTAGGGAAACAAACTGAAACGCGGAGGAAATACGGAGGACTAATGACAACAACCAGAAACAGCTGATCACACGGGGATTCCACGTGGGGCTAACGAGAGGGGCGTGGCACCCGGAAGGAGTGGACAATTGTGGCAAGACATTGTTTTTTTTTATTTTACACATTGGATAGATTTATTTTCTTATTTTACAAGTTACTGTTTTGATAAATGTTCTTAGATGTGTTTAGTGCAGTATATGCTCTTCTTGTTTTATCCGGTTCATTTTGTGTTTAAATGCTAAAAAACATATTTAGGTGTAATTTTTTGGGGCCGGGAACCAATTAATTGGTTTTCCATTTTTCCTTATGGGGAAAATTCGATCAGAACTTTTACTTTTTAGGATTCGATCCGGAGTTCTGAACAGATTAAGTTTGAGTTACCACTGTATCTGGAGAACCTCCACAAAGAGCTTGAGTCTGTGGCCTTGGAAAGGGAGATGTTTTATGATTATGCTAGATGTGATAACACCTTAATTCTTATCGGGAGATGGTTTTTGAGGATGGATGACTGGATGTAGATTAACATCATACCCAGAATGAAGCAGTTCCAGGTCAAGACACTCCTGGCATGCACAGGATTCAAACCAGCAGTTTTCCGATTATTGGCACAGTGCCCTAGCCTCAGAACCACGACTCTGTATGAATTAGCTGTTATTTTTTTAGTAGACAAGCTTTTTACACTTGGTCCCTAATATAAATTTGAAATATGTTCTCATGCTGTATATAGTGCTGGTAAATAGAGGGGTCGTTTTGACAAACATCCAATATGTATCAGGTCTGTTTTTAATTGTTTTGTTTTTAGTTTATATTTTATGGCATGTTTGCATCCTATTTGAATGCACATCTTTCTAAAATGAAAATTAATTGATGGAAAATGCATTTTAAGTACATGTGTATTTTTATATAAATTCCAATCCAGTGTTCCAATGTAAATATCCTCACATGAATTGATTCTTGTTGTTTTAATCTTGATATACTTGTTTTGACTAACTGATTCCCTCCCCCCACCAGTAAACCACATCCAGTTTGTCCTGCAGATATGGAACCTTTATTTGAAGACAAGGTAATGTTGTCTCTTTTTGCATGTTTTTTTCTGCTCTTAATAAAAGCTGATTCTGAAATTAGGGGTCTTCTTTCATGCACGCAATTCAAAAAAACTCATAGCTGTGCACTTTTTTCACTACAGGCTGGGGTTTTGGGCACCCTTATGCCAGATACACATTTTGGGTGGAGAAACACCAAAATATGGACATGTCACATGTAAATTACCTTACACACATTCTGCCACTGTCTTAATTACATTTTCCACTACGTGCTCTGGAGAGATGTATTAAGTCACGCATTAAATGCAAATATTACAGTTTTGAAGGGACAAGTATTCTGGATGTCCATGATCTTTGGGCCCTTAGGCAGCACTGCCTCACAAATAGGCCTGATTCTGCAATGGAAATCACTAAATGGGCTCAGGAATATTTCCAGACAACGTTATCAGTGAACACAATTCACCGTGCCATCCAGAGATGCCAGTTAAAACTCAATCATTGTATTGTATTAAGTCGCGCATTAAATGCAATATTACAGTTTTCAGAAAGCTAAGCATGTAACAAAACAAATGCATTGTGAAATAATCTTTTATTTGTAATCTTTAAAACTCTTATTCGAACCATTATGGCACATGGTTTGTTCTGTATTTTCATACATGTTTGTTTCATACATACACTATGTTAGGAATCCCTAAAAGATGCACACCTAATCAATTAGTTAGGCATCTCTGCTTATTTGAATGAAGAGGACAATAAAAGCACAAGCTCAAAAAATATATGGGTTCGTTCTTAAACACAGTATCAGTCATTCAGTCAAGTTAAAACCAATATTGTACGGTAATCATCTAATTTTTAAATTTAGTTTGAAGGCACTCAAATTATACAACTTCATTGTCTTGCATCAGTTTTATTAAATTTATTTCTGTAAATTTCATCAAATCCAAAAAAACAGTTTGGCGGGAAATATTATATAAATTTTTTAAAAATCAACAAAATGTATATGGTACTGTGCAAAAGTGTTAGGCAGTCCAAAGAAATGTTTAAAGCTGTTTATCTGGGTAGCAAGTGAACTTTTGCTTAGAGCAAAAAACACAATTTAACATGAGAATATGTGCAAATTACGAGTAACACAACAAAAACTAGTAATAATTTCTTCTGTTTTCAAAATAGTTACTGATGTCTAGTTGGATGGCTGGATGAACACCGCTTCAGTTCCCAAAATTCTCCTTGGGGGCACCTCAGCCGTTCCATGATTTTCTTAAATTTCACCAGCAGCTCAATTAAATATTTGAAAAAATTGGCTTGAAAAGTCAGTGACAGATTTACTAGCTGTATGAGGTGTGCTAGAGTCTACAAATACATGGCTGCACTAGACGGTCACTGCAAATAGAACATCTCCCTTTCCAAGGCCACAGACTCAAGCTCTTTGTGGAGGTTCTCTAGATACAGTGGTACCTCAGAATTCAAACTTAATCCATTCAGAACATCGAAAAAGTTCGGGTTATTATCATATTTTCCACATAAGAAATAATGGAAAACCAATTAATTGGTCCCCATTCCCATAAAATTACACTTAAATATGTTTTCTTTTTAGCATCTAAACACAAAATGAACCGGATAAAACAAGAAGAGCATATACTGTACTAAACACATCTAAGGACATTTATCAAAACAATAATTTGTAAAGTAAGAAAATAAATGTATCTAAACAATATAAAGTAAAAAAAGAAAACAATGTGTCCTGCCCTGATCGTCCGCTCCTTCTGTGTGCCACGCCGCCTCGTTAACCCTGTGTAGAGTTCCCGTGTGATCAGCTGTTTCTGGTTGTTGTCATGAGTCCTCTGTATTTCGTCCATGTTTCAGTTTGTTTCCACAGTCCGGCCATTGTATTTTCCATTTGCGTTTTCCCTGCCTTACCTTCAATTAAACCTTGTATTCCCCGATACCCTGACGTCTGCGCCTTTGTCACGGTTTGACTTATGAGAGTACTAGGTAATTTTTTCAAACTGTTTGGTTTGACTTTTAAGAAAGTCGAATTCTAATGAGTTTGAGAACTGAGGTATCACTGTACTGAGATGATTTTAGCAGAGGTTCTGAAATGGCTAAGTTGACACTTTGACAGGCATAATATCATAGTTTTACACCAACACGAGGATAATTTAAACATCATATTCTTTGCCTGCCTAAGACTTTTGCACAGTACTGTACATCTTATTTTACAAATGTATTGTCTTTTGTGGGTAACATACAATAAATGTGAAAGATTAAAAAATATATCCATTTTTGTGTGTGGAGAAAATGGTTGAGGAAACATTAAATTAGAGCTGCAAATTATATAATTTTATAAGGTAATACCAGTTCCTCTGTACAAAATTCAAGCAACGTATTTTATTGTAACGTTTTTTTGTTGAAGGATTTCATGTTCTTGAAAATGACCAAATATAGACATAGTAGGCTACCACCATCCCTTAATTTTCAAAATAAAATGGTTTTTGTTAATTTCAGTTGGGTTCACGGTGTAAATTAATGAGTCCACGACTTCTTACTCAGCTGCGCCTTCTTTTTCAAGTTAAGCACAGTGGACGCGACTGCGCTAATGAGGGGAGAATACACAGAAGCATGTAACTTTTTAAGGGCTTCTTTGACTTACATGCCTGCCGGGAAAATAGATCCTTTAGTCATTAAGTCTGAGGCACTTTTGTTTCAGATATTTCGGGATGTATGCTGTAACCGAGAAATTATGGCACTGAAGGTCTACTGCCGGAGTGAGAAGAATGGCTGCAAAGAGCAAATGACTCTACAACAGGTCATGGTGAGTGTTTAGCTAAGTTCACACTTCATGATTTTAGTCCTGATTTTCTTGCTGATAGTTCTTGGAGATCGCCAACAAAACCCCCCAGACTGGAGGCAAAAACGTGTTCGATCTGTGCTGGCAAATCAGCACTTGATCGCCATATGTGAACTGTTCAAAGACCAATGCATTGCAGAAGCCCGCCAGATATCCAGCAGGCTAAATATCTGGACCTGTCAACAACTCCAGATCCTGTAGGTGTGAAAAGTGTCAAGGCTGGCAATGGCGAGCAACAAGTGAAATCTGAGGGAGGAGTTTAAAAAGGTGTAAATAGTTCAATTTGTTTATAAACTGTGTGTGTATGTGTTTGTGTACATATCTATAAATATAATATTTTCTACCGGGTCACCAAATACCCTAGGTCTGTGATACTGTTTCCACAATGTATAAACGAGGGTTAATTTGCCACTCGTTTGTAAATGTCAAACATATGTGTTTCATTTGATTACAGTGTTGTAGCAGTTTGTAACACATTGACACCAGAATTGTGATTTCATTGTGTCTTTCACACGTGTGATTTCACAGAATTGTGATTTCACACATGATAAAACACAGTTTGCAGACTAGACAGACTTGCCAGCATTTCCTCCTGGTGAAAGGTCTTGTAGTTTGTCACCCCCTGTCTCTCATGCAGTCTGTAACCACAATGACTTCTAGGCTCCTGATAAGACAAGTTGTGTAGTGTGAACAAGGCATTAGCTGTCATAGTCATAGATACTGAGGGCTTTGTGTAATGCCGGTTATGGTGATTATACTATTAATATGTCTTAATTACGGGGTATGCTGAAATTATGCAACAGATCACAGTAAAATATTCATATCAATGCATAACAGAAACTAGATACTACAAAATTACAAACAAAATGGAGGAATTTGTGGAACCATAGAGGGTATACACTGCAGAAACTCCTGTTGCTTTTTGGTTTCAGTTATCAGCTTCATACTTTCCATGCATGTGACTCTCTTCATAATAATCTTTCATATAGCTTTCACACAAGCATCTTATTAGTCTCCACAAATTGTCTCCAGAATGCTACTTTCAATTTTAAAATTTTCACTTTTGGACTAGAAGGCAATTCCGCCATTGAGCCACATGCTACCTACCCCCCATGTGTGTGAATCTCTTGCTGGCTTATGCATGATTTCATTCCAGCCAGTTTTGCATCACAGTGTAACAAACCTGGGGCCTATCATAAATATTTCTTGTTAGCCAGGCAACCATTCAAGGCAGCACCAGAAGTAAAGCAAGTGGACTTAACTCTGGGTTTGGTTTTTAGTGGGACACATCACCACAGTAGCTCGTGCTCGATGCCGGACCTGCTTATAGCAGGTTATGTTTCCGGCTCATGGATCTCAAACAGTGCTTGGACCAATCAAAGAGACAGCCAGGGTAAATGTGATGATGCACTGAAATTCCTCCAGATTCCTTGAATCTTTTAATTATGTTATGCACTGTTGAAGCTTAAATATCCAAATCTTTTCCTATCTTTCTTTGAGGAACATTGTTTTTAAACATTTCAATCATTTTCTCACGTATTTGTTGGCAAACTGGCAATCCTCAGCCCATCTTTGCTCCTAAATGACTAAACCTTTCTTGGATGCTGCTTTTGTACCAAATCATAATTACAATCACCTATTGACATCATCATTATTTAACTAATTTAACTCATTATTACCTCATTACTAGCCCTAAATTGCTCCTGTCACAACCTTTTTTGGAATGTGTTGCCGGTATGAATGAAGGGAGGATGTATATTTACAAATGAAATGATGTTGACCAGACAAAACATGAAATATTTTGTGTTCATATTGTCCGCAATGAAATACAAGTCAAAGTAAATCTAGGAATCACTACTTTCTTTTTTTATTTGCGTTTTCCATACGGTGCTAGTAGATTTTCCTCATAAGGATGATATCAAGACATATTATGACATATCTGAGTTTATTATGACATATCTGAGTAGCCCAGAATGTCCTGAAAACATATGTGGCTAACCCATGTACCTACCATGTAATAAACCTAAAAACAAATTTTAGGGAAAAAACGGCTTGGGTTTATGTCATTCTTGCCATGCCTTGGTCTTGTCTTGGTCTTGATGCACTCTGGTCTTGGTCTCAGTTTAGGTGGGATTGACTACATCATTAGCAACAACCAACAAATACTTACAAAAACTGTTTTCTCTCTTTCAGGATCATTTGAATGTATGTCCATATTTTGAGGTCCCCTGTCCTTTGGGAAAATGTAAAGAACAAATGATGCGCAAGGACATGCCTGAGCACCTGGCCAGAAAGTGTAAATACAGAGAGTCTACCTGTGAATTCTGCAAACACAAGATGGCTTTAACAGAAATAGAGGTAGCTAATTCCAACATAGGTCTAGCTCAAATGTGTTAGTATCCAAGTATGTGTGGAAGAAAGATGTTCCATTAGTAAAAACTTCTAAAACTCAAATATTCCAATACTGTAATATTCCAAATGTCCAGACATTTTTAAAAATCCAAATGCCATGTTTCACTACACGGTTTTGAATAATAATCAAAGAACAAATTAATAAACATGAAACTGCAAACTTTAGTTACCCACTTCTCTTCTGTTGAACTACAAAGTGTAAATGCCCTTGCTAAATCTTTTATACCTGTTACCAAATCAATACTGCCTTTTTTTTATAGAAACACAAAGAAACAGTTTGTCCTGCATTTCCAGTACATTGCCCCAATAATTGTGCTTCCTCTATACTACGGAGTGAGGTATGCATTTTAATATATAAATTGAATTGTTACAGTTGCCTATGAGTGTTACAAAATGAAACACTGTACGATTGTGAAAGCAGTAAATTACCATAGCAAATATTTTATTAAATCTATGGACAAAAATATCATTTAACCTCTCATTTTGGTGGCAATATTGATATGAGACACCAGCCATCAGTTCTCCCTGGAGTAGTATTAATAGGTACTGTCAGTTAATGATGAGTTTAATCTACTTCTTATTCTCTGTATTTGTACATTTTTGGACTGACAAATTATTTCATTACCACCAGTCAAAACTGTGTATTTAAAAATTATTGAATTGACATCCAGTTTTAACGTATAACCTTGAATTAAAAAGAAAAGTTTACTACAGTTTAATTCCCTTCAGCTCTCCAGCCACCAACATGAATGTCCAAAGGCACAGGTTTCCTGTGTCTTTAATCGCTTTGGATGCACATTTAAGGCAAGATTTTTTTCACTTTGCTGTTTTATTATTATTATTATTATTATTAT
>JAODUD010000026.1:6260550-6273309 GCA_026784285.1 Stomatorhinus walkeri | reverse complement strand
TTATTATTATTATTATTATTATTATATCATGTTCAATAACAGCAACAACAATAATAATGTAAAACTATATTTTAATGCTTGATTATATCCATCCATCCATTTTTTGTAACCGCTTGTCCTATTCTGGGTCGTAGGCACTTGATTATAGTTTATTCTAATTGTATGATTAACAAAAGACTAATTACTGTTTTTGGTCTTTTTTTAGGGTTTCAACCAGGAGATGAAAGACCACGATTCCAGCTTTGTATCAGAACATCTCCTACTGATGGCAACCAGAAATGCAACTCTTGAGGCAAAAGTAATCATTCCAGCCTTCTAGAAGAAACATTTCACCTGTAACGCAGTGTGTTTGATTAATCCAAGAATAAAATTGGAAGGTCACAAAATTGTCTGGCCAAGTTGATAAAACTGTTGGCTCATTGCTTATTTCAACTACTCTATATACAATTTAAACTCAATCCACTTTTACTGTACTGTATGCAGTGTGCAACCTCTTACCATATTTTGTATAGAAATATGTTATACTTAACATTATTGTCCCCTAAAAGAGATAATTAATAAGATTGAGCTGTTGTGTTTTCTGCAGTAGTACCAGAGCAGGGAAGTCTGACATTACTGAAAATATTTTTGATTGCATGTGTTAAAGGCATCTCATCCAGGTGTTACTGAGTTTAGTAAATAAGGACCACATTAAATTCTCTATTTGCCTGGTAATTATGGGCCCTGTCCTTAATGAAAGATGTAAGAATACCTATGAAACACCAAGAGCCAGTGTTTCCTTTTAGAATTCATACCAGAAGGTTCTTCTATAGCTGTAAGTGCTGGACAGACCATGATTCTGAATATAGAACGATCTGTGCTGTCACCCTAACACTGAATATAAATACCAGTTGCACCAAATGGTAGTACCATTAGTCTTAGTTCCTTACCCATATCTTGTACCTTACATCTTTTTATTGTGCTGCCATAGTTCATTCAGTCTTATTGACTCTTGATGAATTTTCACTGTTTATATACACAATTTATGATGAGTTGTACCATGTAATTTATAATATATAGAAACACGCAGGTCCGATAGTCAGAATTTTTAGGAATGCCTGGAGTGCAATCATACAAATAGTTTGCTCCTGTTGTCTTAATCTCCACTTGATTAGGTAGAGGACATTAAAGGAGAGCTCCAGGAACGATATAAAGTCCTACCAAGTATGAATTCACGGCTGCTGGAAATGGAATCCCTTCATGAGGACATGCGGGAGAAGATCAGACAGGTGGAGCAGAAACTGTCTGGCATGCAGGTCAGTAATTTTTTGTAAAATTTGTCCAATTTTCCCAGTCCACTGGAGTATTTCTTTTAGCCGAGCATCTTATGTCATAAATATATGGAATAAACAGAAGGAAATAATTTCATAGTTTATGGACCAGGATAGGTGACATTTATCTATTTCTGTCTATTCAGAAGGTAATGAGTTCACATTCCGAGAAGGTACTGGAGATAGAGCTGGACCTGAATTCACTGCGGTTAGTTCAGGATGAGGTGGAGACTCTGCGAAGTACTGTGGAGAACATTCGCTCACGTGTAAATGCTTTGGAGACGCTACGAGGGGGTTCCAGCACTGGAACACAACTTTTAGGTGAGACCTCTTGTTCTTAGACTTTTAAATAACTGTGTGGGTGCTATTTTCAGAAGATTCCTTTGAAGAAAACAGAAGGCCTATGTAACCTGGCCAAGAATAGGGAGGAATAGGGAGCCTGGCCTGGGGGGAGCTCCTGGTGGTCAGGCCTCTACCCATGAGGTCTGGCTTGGCGAAGCCTGAAAGAGTTACATGAGTCCACCCTCCTATATGCCCACCACCTGCAGGGGGGCTATGGGGGTTGGGTCATTATAGATTGGATGGCAGTTAAAGACAGGGGCCTTGGTGGACCAATCCCAGGTTAATGAATCTGGCTTCAGGAATATGAAATATAACCTCTCTGGTGGGAAAGGAGCCTTAGCTAGTGCGGGAGGTAGAGAGGTACCATCAAGATATATTTGGAGTCACCTCAATGCACGGTACAAGCTCTGGAATCAAACTCTGGGAGAGGGGCTAGACTCTATTCCACTCTTGAGTTGCCCTCTTGAGTCTGCATTTATAAAGAAAAATTGTGCATAGGTATAAATGCGGAAGGTCCAGTGGAATTATGGCAGCTGATGTCTGCTTCTTTCGGCATATCATTAGACCAGCTGTATGTTTTAACACTCATGTGAGGAACTGAGCTGTCAACGAATCACCATCGGGTGAGTGGGATCAGATAGCAGTGGGAAATTATGGACAGAGCTGGTATTTTTTCAATTTTAGTTAAATTTTATTTTTATAGGGCATTTCACAACATTGCATTGTCTCAAAGCGCTTTACATTAACCTTGCCTAAAACCCCCAATGAACAAGCCAGAGGCAACAGTGCCAAGGAAAAACTCCCTAGAAGGAATAAACCTTGGAAGGAACCAGACTCAAAGGGGCAGCCAATCCTTCTGACTTCAGATGAACAAGATTGCAAAATTTTAATTTACACAGTCCAAACTATAAAATTTGAGTCTTAATGCAGAGGTCAGGGAGGTGATGGCACGTAGGTACTTGGTAACTTGTTCACCCAAATTTCTAGTGAGAGTCAACTGGAAGCATCCTGCAGAGGTCCTTGTCTGTAGAACATCTATTACATTCTAAGGGAGACTGGAGACCATGAGCCCAAGTGGGCCCTCTTGCATCTTTACATCGCTGACACCGGCAGTAAAGGAAGCCCTCAGTTTAAAGAAGGAGGCCTTCTTCCTAATTCAGCTTCAGCACCTCCTAATTCATTACACTGCTCAAAAAAATTAAAGGAACACTTTTTAATCAGAGTATAGCATTAAGTCACTTAAACTTCTGAGATATTGATCTGGCCGGTTAAGTATCAGCAGGGGGTTGTCAGTGTCAGCCACAGTTTCAGCGTGTAGTTAGAGTATGGAATAGTCTTCTTGTTAGTATATCCATCCATCCATCTATCCATTATCTGCCGCTTGTCCGGGGTTCAGGTCGCGGAGGTAGCAGCTTCAGGAGAGATACCCAGACCTCCCTCTCCCTAGCTACCTTTACCAGCTCCTCAGGGAGGACGTTGAGGCATTCCCAGGGCAGCCGAGATATATAATCCCTCCAGCGAGTCCAAACCACCTCCAAACCCGGGGCCTCCTCCCTGTAGGACATGCACGGAAAACTGCTCCGGGTAGCCGCTCAGGAGGCATCCACACCAGGTGTCCAAACCACCTCAACTGGCTCCTTTCAAGGTGAAGAAGCAGCGGTTCTACTCTGAGGCCCTTCTACTTCTCACCCTATCCCTGAGGGAGAGACCAGACACCCTGCGGAGAAGCCTCATTTCTGCTGCCTGTATTCGCGATCTCATTCTTTCGGTCATTACCCATAGCTCATGACCATAGGTGAGGGTAGGAACGAAGAAGGACCAATAGATCAAGAGCTTTGCTTTTCGGCTCAGTTCTTTCTTAGACATGATGAACCAGTTAAGCGCCTGCAAAACTGTAGACGCCGCTCCGATTCGTCTATCCAGCTCCTGATCTCTCCTACCCTCACTCGTGAACAAGACCCCGAGATACTTGAACTCCTCCACTTGAGGCAGTACGTCTTCCCTGACTGGAAGAGGGCAATTCACCCATTTCCGGCTGAGAACCATGGTCTCGGACTTGGAGGTGCTAATCCTCTTCCCTGCCACTTCGCACTCAGCTGCAAACCGCCCCAGAGCACGCTGGAGATCCCAGCAGATGAAGCCAACAGGATGACATCGTCTGCAAAAAGCAGCGAGGCAATCCTGAGGCCACCAAACTGGACACCCTCAACATCCTGGCTGCACCTAGAAATCCTGTCCATAAATATTATAAACAGGACCGATGACAAAGGGCAGCCCTGGCGGAGCTCAACCTGCACTGGGAACATGTCCGACTTATTACTGGCAATGCGGACCAAACTTCTGCTCCATTCATACAGGGACGAAACCGCCCACAACAGTGGACCCCGGACCCCATACTCCCGAGGCACCCCCCACAGAGCACCTCGGGGAACCCGGTCATAAGCCTTTTCCAAATCCACAAAACATGTAGACTGGATAGACAAACTCCCAGGCCCCCCCTCCAGTACCCTTGCAAGGGTATAAAGCTGGTCCAGTGTTCCATGGCCAGGATGAAAACCGCATTGTTCCTCCTGATTCCAAGATTCAACTATCGATCTCACCCTCCTCTCCAGTACCCCAGAATAGACTTTCCCAGGAAGGCTGAGAAGTGTGATCCCCCTGTAGGTGGAACATACCCTCCGGTCCCCCTCCAGCGGCACCGTCCCTGACCTCCACGCACTGTTGAGAAGGTGTATCGACACCTAAGAAATTAACTACAGGGACAGCTGTGAGCAAAAATGGAGGCTTGAAGCCACCATGTTCTCCATATTCTGTGGATCTTTTTGCAAACTTCCCAGGAGTATTGCACAGGTTAGTGATTCTCAAACTTAGGGGTGTAAGATGAATAATTTATCATGCAGAATATTTACTATGGGGGAATTTATGCATACATATATTTATTAGGGGTAGGAATCTCTAGCACCTCATGATTTGATTCGACTATGATTCATAGGGCTGCAATGGGATGATAAAATGCTTATCTTGCATCTTGATTGATCTTTTTTTTGTCCAGGATTTTTTCCCTCACTGTGTGACTACTTGGAACTTTCAAAGCAAAGTATGATCCATAATGAATTTACTTGCAATGTCTTTTATTGATAAAACAAAGGGAAGAGGTGTGGCAAGTCAACTGGATGGTTGACTTCCATTTTACCAGCATATATTCAATTTAAGTAATTTTTATAAAGTGCCTTTCATAAGTCATCCCAAGGCACTTTAGGTGGATGTGTTGTGATACATTACGCATTATTAGAGAGTGTAATACAAAATGGGCAAAAGGAAGGAAATAAATTAAATGAAGAAAGCCAGATGACAACAGAGGAGAGGAACAAAAAATCCCAAGTAAGGAGAAAAAAAACCTCTGGGAGCCCAAGGTCAATTTGGCTGCACATCCCCCCTGGGCATAGTAACATTACTGAAAACAGTGGACTTGCTTGCTAAAACCTAGGTATACGCTGTGATTAAGGATCAAGACAAAGTCTATCAGTGAGTTTGTTATCCACGTTGGCCTGTGTAGAGTGACTATACTGTATATCCCAGCATTGCAAAAATCCAGGAGGAAAAATGTGCCTGTAACAGCATATACAGCGCCAATAATTGTGGAGGAATACTTTCATGCAAAAATAATGCTTGTGGACTTCAGTATATTCTGAATCACTTTAAAAATAGGACTTCTAACCAACATCCTCCTGTTATGTGTAATAAGCAATATAATCCTTCAGACCAAAAAAACCCAAAACATTTTGTTGTACCTAAATCACAAACAGCTTTCATATAAAAATATAGAGTTCTGAACCAGCAGCTCTTCTACAAAAATAATGCTTGTGGACTTTAGTATTGGGGACTTCAGCAACTCATCTAGCAGCTATCCTACCCACTTTCTTCAGTAATTACATTGCTTTGGTTTTGGTCTCGTTGTAGGATGTCAGTAAAATAGATGGGATGTTGTATCTTGTCTCTAAAATGCTGGTTCACAAAGCGTGAAAGCCGTGGTTGTCAATGACAATACAGATGCAAATGCTTGGCAGTAAAAGTTGCGACAGTTTGGAATTCATTTTGCCCTTTCCAATTTGGGTGGAGGCCTTGCCATCATTTGCACGATGGTCCTCTAGTTGGCAACAACTGCTACCGGGTGTTTTTCTTCCTCCTCCAGACAGAAATGTGTAGTTTGACACAACTTGCATGCAGTTTGGCTCTTGACTAGGTTCTTTTTTCCTTCAACTTCATAGAAGCCAAAGTGTTTCCATACACTAATGCAGAGGATGCTGGGCAGATTTCTCTGTCAAGAAATCGATTCTTGACATTTGTGAATCGATTCAGAATTGTAATTGCCCACATCCACATCACAATGCATCTAACATATATATATATGTGTGTGTGTGTGTGAGTGATTTACCATGTTTACCCCTTCAGAATTGACACTGTAGACAAGTCAAACTCATTTGTTTTGCAATATTCCTTCTTTGATTTGTTATTACTGTTCTTGTTCATTGTAGCTAATCCTGTGTATATGCTGTAGGTTCTTTTTTTTACATATTATGTGATCACCCTATACTGAAAGTCCTTTTTTGTCCGTAATTGGTCTCATATATTTGGACTGTGCAATTTAATAAAGCTTTTTGCTAATTTAACAACTTTTTAACAACTTGTTTGTTTACTAGTGTTTAGTTTTCACAAGTTTGGCATCTGGTTCATTTTACCGCTTTTATCTGCAAAGCCCTGGAGGGGCCACAGACAGTTTTGTGTGTTTGTTTGTATGAATTGGTTTTATTTATTTGATTTGATTCTGGGCCATATCTGCCATGGCTGCATATGTTACAGTTGTCATGGAAAATGTAGGTTGTCACAAATGAGAAATAAAAAGAATCTAAATATTTAGACATATAAAGGATATAAATAATATAAATGAAATGTAAAAATATGGACACCAAGATAGCATATAAGTGGAATTGTTCAATAAATGAATAGATGTAGTTTCAGAGTTATGTGTCAAGATTAAGAGCCACAGCATTCATGTAGAAACATTTCCAGTCGATTAATTTAGTAATTCTAGAATTTGTAGAAGTTGGGGTGGTATTAGTATAGCTTATACTGGGGAAGTAGGGAATACATTTCTGTTGCTTTGACAGCATCCTTTCTAGTTTCTGCTTCTCATATAATGGTTGCAGTTGACATTTCTTAATTTGTTCTTTTTTTCACCAGGATCTTTGGAAAATCAGCTGTCTCGTCATGATGACTTGCTCAGTGTACATGAGATTCGCCTGGCTGACATGGATTTACGGTTCCAGGTGCTGGAAACAGCCAGCTACAATGGTACACTTATATGGAAAATCAGGGACTATAAGCGGCGGAAGCAGGAAGCTGTAGCATCCAAGACACTCTCCCTGTACAGTCAGCCATTTTATACTGGCTACTTTGGTTACAAAATGTGCGCTAGGGTATATCTCAATGGTGATGGCATGGGCAAGGGAACACACTTATCGCTTTTCTTTGTGGTGATGCGTGGAGAATATGATGCCCTGCTTCCTTGGCCGTTCAAACAGAAAGTGACACTTATGTTAATGGACCAAGGACCAGCTCGAAAACACCTTGGTGATGCCTTTAAGCCAGACCCGAACAGCAGCAGTTTCCGGCGACCAGTAGCTGAGATGAATATTGCATCAGGATGCCCTCTCTTTGTTGCCCAGACTGTTCTTGAGAATGGCACATACATCAAGGAGGACACCATTTTCATTAAGGTCACAGTAGACACCTCAGACCTCCCTGACCCGTGATGTTACTCCATCAAATGGGTGCAGTTAGTGTAACGCTGTCAGAGTGAAGACTGCATATGAAAATGAAGTGTGAACATGGACTCTAAAATGGCAAGAGTAAGAGCAAGCCTGTTGGTAGCTTCTAAAGTGTCAGTACTTTGTATTTGGTTGAATACAAAAGGGATTGACATAAAAGGGATTGACATAACTGGTACGCCAGTACACATTCACCTTTTAAAGCGGTCTGTGCAGCAATCGATTGTTATAACAGCGTATTTTATGTGCATTTGTGCCGATATGGCGAGAAATTATAATGCATTTAACCTTTATATGCTAATTTGTACTTCATTTACAGTATTGAGGTTAAAATACACAGTAATTTCTCATCATATATATGCAAATGAACATAAAATACTTGCTGTTACATTAATTGATTGCTGCACGTATCACTTTTAAAGGTGAATGCGTACTTGTGTACCAGTTATGCTAACCCCTGTTTATTAACATCAATGGATGTTTGGAAGGTGAATGTGAGCTGATCTATAACAAAGAATTGAATGTTTTGGGTTTATTTCTGAGAACGACTCTATGCGGATTGTTGGGTGCTTGTAAATGGAACATGACCCTGCCCTGAAATTATGCTAGATATGAAAATCACAAACACAATTCCATGTGTGAATATCAGATGTGGAGTATCTTCATACCTCAAAGGATAAATGGGAGATTGATTTTATTTGCAAATTATGCAGTTTAAAATTTTAATAAACACATTGGTGTACATATTAGTTTAAATAGTGTAATTTGCATATATTTTATTTTATAGCAGATTCAACATGTTTCATCCAGTTAATGGTAGTGTAATTTTGTGACCAATAAACTGCTATGTTCTGTTTTCTACTTGATGGTAATGAAATATTGCATAACATTAAAAAACAATAGATGCTGTGCATCTATTTTATTACACAATTTACTCCAGAGGATGTTTTCAGCACTTTTCAAATGTATTACACAAAATAAAAATTCTGCAACATTTTTATTTAAATGATTTTCTTTTGTCTTTTTTGTATCTACTACAGCTATTATATTTTGAAATATAGCAGCTTTGAAATTTTAATCAGTGGCTGGCATTTCAATAAACCACTTCACACTGCTGTATTTCCTAAAAACGCTTACATCATTTCTATAAATAGAACTTTCTATAAAATTCTGTTCTCTTTGTTCTGTTTGAAAATGCCAGTATGTAATACAATATCGTTTTTGACCACAGCTTGAAAGATGTCACTAGATTAAAATGGATGCACGAAGTACAAATACAAACCTGTATTATTTCTATGGGGCTCATGTAAAAAAAAAGTCAAAGCTAGAAACAACTGTATTCTCTGGATGAGAATTTGGGACCGGTCCAGCACTGTCATAGGCACTTTCTTGTTAAAACAATAACTCAAAAAGTTTTTTATAAATCTTTTCCAAACATTGTGGAGGCATTGTATGGGTCACGACCTGGAAGTGATTGAATTTTGAGACGCATCACCCCAAAACTGAAGCAGCGCTACATAGTGGCATTAAAGGGAAGGGTGAAAGCAGAAGACATTTAACTGATTTTGGTAAGTAAAAAGTATTATATAAATCTTATTAATGTCTCACAAAAATATTATTTGGTTGAGCCCCACACCTGGTTTCATTTAGAAACAAATTTCCCCTATTATGCAGCAGCAGCACTCTGTGGCAGCAAAAGAAGGAAAAGACAATTGTAGAAGACAATTAGTCTTGGGAAGTCAGTAACTCTAAAAGTATTTTACAGATGTTTAGGAGGCAAGGGGATCAGAGCTAATTTGGTCTCTACCAATGTTGATACCAAACCTATGATTTTGAGTCCAACTACGTAAGACTTCAAGACCCCAGAAAGGAACAAGACTGAGAGTGCAGCCCTCAGTGATATGTAAGGTATTAATTGATTAATCCCTTGGAAAAAAACTATTGTGGCTAGTATTCTCCTGTGCTTGGTGCTTGAGTTTGGGGGAGGGGTTGGGTAAATCTGTCCTGCCAATCAGGTTTCCCAGTTGATGAGTTCCATGCAGTTTTTGCACAATGTGTCTGTCTGGTTATCAGAAGGTTAGAAAGCCCTATAATTAGTTCATAAGGATATTGTTTCTGGCACTGGCTGTTTGTAATGCAAAATAATAAAGAGAAATATATTGCTCAAGAATCGAGAGAGAAAATCTAAATACTGATTTTGAAAAAAGAATTTGATTTATATTTTTCCCAAATCATGCAGCTTTACTCTGGTGATCTGCTTGTCAAAAGTAGTATTTTTTAACTGGGTGAATATCTGTTGTGCAGAATGTATCGGACAAAAATTTTGGCGATTATCACAATAACTGTCAAATCATCATTTCCTTCTAGTATAAAGGCTGATTTTTACTCCTGAGTTAAAACCGAAGAAGCATAGTTATCAACTTTTCATGATCAGAACATGACAAACACTTGCCAAACAGTAGTGATAGCCAAAATGATGCTTCTGAAACAAATTTCGCCTTTTTTCTGACCACACTAGATGGAGCTCTCTGTTCAAGAAAGGGCTCAAAGCATGCCAAGAAGGACACCAAGAAAGGGCTCAAAGCATGCCAAGAAGGACACCAAGAAAGGCAAAAATTTCACAAGTCTGAAACAGAAGATGAACAAGTTTTTTTTGTCATCGCTATAAAAATGCCACCGCTTAATTCTACCATGTTTTCTTAATTCTTTGCAGATTTCTCATGGACTGAATTTTACTGTGAACTTCCCTTTTGGATTTTGCTGGATTACCCTTATTAAATGGGTTGTTTTGGACCTTTTCCTTGAGAGTTTTTCCTTGCCACTGCCACTTCTGACTTGCTACCTGGGGGCTTGGACAGGAATAATGTAAAGCGTTTTGAGACAATGTGATGTAGGGAAAATGCACTATTCAAGTAAAGTTGAATTGAACTGAAATATTACTTGCCCCATCATGCTGTTATCAAAGAAGACAAAACAATTGAACTGAGAGTTGTTCATCTTTGAAAAACTGCTTATTGATAGGTTCAAACCCCAATCCAGACCTTTTAAGCATTTCAGTGAAATTCAGACTGCATCCCGTTGCATTCACAGCAGATACTGCAAAGGAGTTCCTACAGATAGCCTTTACAAAGAAAGACAGAGATGCCTTGAAATTCCTATGGATTACAGGATGACTTGATGCGAACACAAGGCTAGGCAAAATGACAAATACCAGTGTTGTGTTAGGGATTTTCTCCAGTCAAACAATGAGAGGCTTCTTGGATTGCTGCACTGTGAGGGAGTGGTGTAGACGCTGTGCTCACTTGTGTTGTATTGTGCACCTGTTGAAGCGGTTGATTGGAATTATTTGGAAGTATATTTGAGTGTTTGTGTGCCATTACGGTTACGTGCTTGTCTGTATTTGTTAATAAACAGCGCAAGTGTTACCAATAACTAGATGTGTCACGTGAGCGGCATTTCTGTCCACATACCTTCGCTACAAACACCCGCAGGGGTAATATCTAATATCGAGGCCTGGAGGACATTTTCCACTTTTTTTCCCACTCCAGCAGTAGACCTGTTCAAGCTGGATGGGTTGCATCTCAACCAGAGGGGAACCAGTGTATTGGGGAGGCATATATGTAGAGTAGGGGAGGAATGATTAAACTAGGGATTGTGGGGGCAGGGAGGTTTGTTAGGAATATAGGTGTAGGGAGACAGAAAGCCCAAATTAATATTAAAATTGGGCACTGTAAAAAGTCTACCCTTTGTGGTCTGTACTTAAATGCTATGAGTATTAGAAACAAAATTCATGATTTAGAGGCTTTAATTTCATCAGACACTTACGACATTATAGGAGTAACTGATACATGGATGAGTGAGTAGGAGCAGGAGTATCTAAGTATACAGGTAGAGTTAAAAAATAACATAAGACTGTCCAAGAGGGATGTAGAAAGAAAAATTGCATTGGAAGCTAACTATGTGCGATTGCTGCTCATTGATTATAGTTCAGCATTTAACACAATAGTGCCCAGCAGACTGTACACTAAACTGAGAAGTCTAGGAGTAAATAACCGACTGTGTGCGTGGGCGCTGGACTTTCTCACAGGTAGGTCACTGGTGATGAGATTCGGGAGGTGTGTCTCCAATAGCATCACCATCAACACAGGATCTCCACAAGGGTGCATACTCAGTCCATTACTGTACGCACTCTACACTCATGACTGTAAGGTCAATCACAGCTCCAACACCATTGTTAAGTTTGCGGACACAGTGGTGCTGGGGCTCATCACCAACAACAATGAGTCAGCCTACCTGGCTGAGGTGGAGAACCTAGTAGCGTGGTGTCATGAAAACATGACACCTGAATGTTGACAAGACTAAGGAGCTGGTGGTGGACTTCAGTAGGACCTAAACCCCCCTCATCATCTACGGATCCCTTTCGGAGAAGGTGAGGTGTTTTAAATATCTGGGTGTCCGCATTTCTGAGGACCTGATGTAGACTTTTCACATCTAAGTCCAGTCCAAAAGGGCTAAGCAGTGCCTGTACCGCCTGCGACAGCTGAGGAAGTTCAGGGTCTCTTCAACAATCCTACGGACTTTCTACTCAGGCGCTGTGGAGAGCATCCTGACTCAGAACATTACTTCCTGGTTAGGAAATAGCTGTGTTCAGGATCGCAAAGCCCTCCAGGGGGTGATCTGTGCAGCAGAACGCTGCTGCAGGTTGGCCCGTCCATCTCTTCAGGACATCTACATCAAGAGATGTAGGAGCAGGGCCTTCAGAATCATAAAGGACACATCCCACCCCAACAACAGCCTGTTTCAATCTCTGAAATCAGGAAAGATACTCAGGAGCATCATGGCCAGGACTGAGAGACTTAGGAGGAGTTTCTACCCCCAGGCCATAAGGTTTCTGAACCTGGACATGCCTGGTCACCAGCCCTTTGTAGATAAGATTGGGCACCGCTGTTTTAGGGCATTCCTAAAACATGTGAATCAAGTTAGCAGTGGATGATTTATATCTATCACATAAATCATCCAGATTAGAATATATTTTTGCTTGCCTAGATACCCACAATACAAGAGAACCTTGAACTAAAGAAGCCCCAATCAAGCGCAAGCTATTGTTTCCATTTATTCTTGCTAAGGCCTGTTCCCATGTATGATTGGAAATCTCTGTTCCAAGTTTCTGTAACCATTTAGCCCAGATATTTTCTAAGGATATGTCAACAAAAGCCATTATGCCATTATCCATCCATCCATTATCTATACCCACTTATCCTACTGGGTCGCGGGGGGTC
>JAODUD010000026.1:6234250-6260450 GCA_026784285.1 Stomatorhinus walkeri | reverse complement strand
GGGGGGGGAGTTTTGTAGGCTGCTCTGTGACACAAAGGCGCATGTGTGATTACTACTTCATAAGGCATGTGGGGAAAATTACTGAGCAAAATCCCTGCATTAATACAAATATATGCATCAATGCAGGAAACTTCAGGTTTAAATAGCATAGCCATGACTAAAAGAATGCACCAAAAACCTAAGACCAACCACAACTTGTTTGGAGAATTTCAAACCCAGCCGCTAGTCAGCTTGTAGAACATCTCTTCATCCAGACTCTCATTCTGGTCCTTAGCACGAGTGGAAAGGAAGATATAGCCTCCAATGAACTCATGGACCACTTTGCAGTCCACTTCTGCACAGATGAAAGCAAGGCTGGGCTCATCAGCAAATTCCACTGTGACCTGCAGATTAAGTATCGCATACATAAGATCAGTATACAAGTAGCAACATTTTATCCTATATACCAAGACATCTATATATGAAACTGACATGCTGTGAAGCAGCGTACCATTTTAATTTCCCAGTTAACATTCCATTGCTTCATGTTACTGAACCTCCATGTTTTAATGGCATCACCAGTACTTGCATCCATACGGATCAGCCTATTATAGGTAATTCCAATGAGCTCTTCCCTTTTTCCTCCTTGAAATCTGTAATTAGTAGGTAGAAGAGGTATGTTATTTACATAAAATTGATAATTTAAAAGTTTGCAAATTCCAGTGGTAATCAGTCATCTGAAATTTCATTTTTCAAATATTCATTTCATTTGATTCTGTTACCATGCAAGAAACAAAAAAGTGGCATATAAATAAATGTGTCTTATGCAAGACTCACTTGGCCAGGAAGTGTGTAATTCCAAACTCTGGCAGCGACTGCCAAGCTTGGATAAAGCGCATCTTGGCTTCAATGAGACTCATCTGGGCTACATTCTGGTGAGCTTCCAAGATCCGTGCAGAAATCTATTTGTTTAGGGAGGTGATGGAAGTTTAATTGTAAATAGTAATTATTTGATTTTCACATATCCCATATTATAGGCTCCAGACCCCCGCAACCCTGAATAGGGCAAGCAGCTACATTAGAAGGATAGATGGATGGATACCTCAAAATTGTCTTCTATCAGACACACATATACAGGTGACGGCAAAGCCTTGGGTCAGCTGTTTTTTCTGGGTTAAGTGATCAATACACTCTCAATGTTGCACCTTAGCTACCCATGTTTGTTAAAAACACAAACCTAACAGCTCATCACAAAATCAGCCAATGTAACAAAATAGGTTATATTTCATTTGACTGATGACAAAATTTGACAAAATATGTTGTTAGTGCTACTTAAAATGATGTTCTGTTCTCTATTCTGAGTTCTGTCATCTGTTGGTCCATTAGTTTTCCTAATATTTTAGTTTTTTTCCGTGGTATCGCTTCAGTATCAAAGTATTTAAGAAAGATATCGTACAAAGTCAATTTTGGTGTCATGACAACACTACCCTAAATGCATGTCCTCTATGGACTGCCACAGCATTGAGATTTAGGGAAATATTACTTAAAGTAATAACAGTAAGATTGTATTTCATACTATGATGGATAAACTCTGCTATTAATCTGTGATTCACAAGCGTGCCAACCCACGGAGAGGCTCCATATGGATCAACTACAGTCTATTACACCACTGACACATTACTGAGATATACCTAAAATTGACACACATTTATTATTGCATCTGTTTGAAAAAATATTGTACCAGTGTTTTATAACACTTATCCAAGCATAAATTGCCAACATTTACTTTTGTGTGACTGATTAAATTCTCTGAGGGGGGGGATAGAGTACCCTGTACTATGGGATCAGAACAGCATGGTCCGGCAGTCATAAGCCAAATTTTTTCCACTTAATTTACTTCGCTAGCTAGTTTCATGAAATATATTCCCAGAGAAAATCTATGTTTCTCAAACCCTTCCTTCCTGCAGTAAGTTTTCATAGATATATTGGTCAAAGCCAGATGACTAGTGATATACCATGTTCAAAGACTGGTAGTCACAGGAGAATTACTTCTGGAGCAAAAGGTGTGGGTGTTCGGAGAGTAAATATATAAACGACTTATCTACAAACTACTGTAGGTAAGAATTTTATTTTACTTAATCTTATGATTCTCATAATCTAATATTAAACATCTTATTGGGACAAACAGATTTTTAGACACAGGCACCCAAAGTTAGTAATTTAGGTTCAAATATGATCTATACATATGGATATTTTGTATTTAGTAGGGTTCAAAAATCTGAGAACATACTCAAAACCGAGGGATTTTTTTCAGCTTTAGAAATGAGCTTAGACATACCAGAAATTCATAGTGGACCATTGGAAAGAAGTCCTATTTAATTTAATGGTTTGTGTAAGGAGATGAACAAAAGATATTGGTACCATGGAATATCAAAACAACACTCAGATATAGTGGTGGAAATATTATCCTTGTGCTTTGCCTACTCTGCCACGGAACGCTCCCAATATCCTAGATTAAGAAAACACTTTGGCAAACTATTATGAAGTAAAAGGTGGAAGGAGAAGGGGAAATGCTAGCTAGACACGAAGGACTTTGGAAGTCCAGCAGAAAATGCATAGAAGAGATTATGCAATGTTATTTAAATTTTCCAAAACCTGTAATTATGATGAAGCCAAAACTTATGGATATGACATTCTGCATCAACCAATATCTGCCAGGATATCAGAAACAAACACAGGGGGCACACAGACTATAGCCTAGCCTAAACTAGACGTCAGTTCATTTTGATCCGACATGATAGACCTCTAGCTCTTCCAAAGTGTCACTATTCGATTTTCCATAAATACAGTGTAAAATCCTCAATTAAAAGCAAGACAACATGCTATTTGTCTCACATCACTTTGGACAAAAGTCTGCTAAATATGTAATAACATAACATGAAAATCAGTCATTTAGCTTAAAAAGGTTACCCCAGAAAACAAGGTTTCAATCATGAAAGAAATATGCAAACTTTTGAGAGATACACTCAACACAAGACCACTACTGTACAGCAAGCTTAGCATCTTCAAGCACTAAAGACCTAACCCATCATTACCTGTTTGTTTTTGTATTTCTTAAGGTACCGAGGAGACACCAGGCATTCTGAATTGATGTCAGCATTGATTGGCTCAGCAATGATCTGGGGATCAGGATTCATGTGCTGCATCTTCAGGAAGGACAAGATGTTTTGCACCTCGAGGTTATATGAGCTGTCTGCCATGGTCTTCCCTTTTGAAGCCAAACGGCAGGCAGCCATCCAGTGAGCATACTGCTTCTCCTATAGAAAAGACAGAGATTGACAGATGTATCACATGTAAACCTACTCCAAAACTAAAAAGGTCTTACAATTTGTACTTTTGCGAAGACTTTTTTTTCTTTTTAGAAACCACCCACCTGAGGTTCAACAGTGTCCCACTGTATGAAATCTTTATCTTTGTGTCTAAAACAATGTGTCACGTGAACATCAAGGTTTTGTATTACAATACCAGTAAACACAAACACTTTTTGCCAGTGGAATCAGAGCAATTAGTGAAGCTATGGGATGAGAAATATTAGAAGAAATACAATAAGTGAATCATACATAAGAAAAATTAAACCTATGCATACGAGGCCGCGCCATTCAGGTATGGTCTGCTATTCAGCTGACACCTGGCCTGGAAGTTACATTACTGCATACTCCCAGTTAATCTCCTACAAATAACCCCAGTCTTCAATTGTCCACAATTCTACACTTAATCTCATGCCTTTACATACTTTACACACCGGTTTTAATATGCCCTTACCTGTTCTACTGCCAGAACTTGCCAAAACAAGGCAATAAATGTAGCCTGTCCCCCCCAGACAATGTGTAACACTGCACATATTTTCCTGCTTTCACACGCTTTGAGGGGTGTCTCTAAGAGCTCAAGGACTACACTTACAGTGTCACATCGCAGCCAAATCTCATTCATGCCATCAGCCACAGGAATCAGTAACTTTATGTTGAACTTCTGACCAGAAATGTTGACATCTGGTGTCACTTCACAACCTGTGGAATAGAATTTTACAATGGAAGCAAAATTATTAGGTACATTTTCAACAATTTTGAACAAATATAATTATATTAAACTAAGCATCTGTAGTTAGTTGAAGCCCACATTATTCTCAACCCTCCCTACCTCAGCTCTAAAAGGCTCACGTAGTTCAGGTTCAGAAAGTAAAAGTCCAGACCAAAATTCAGTTGAGTACTCTGCAACTGTGACTATTTATACTCGACTCAAATTGTTTTTTCTGGATTTTTACTTTCTGGACCAGAACTATATACCTCTAATTTAGTTTAAACTGGTTCACAAATTTAATCAACAGACAGTAATTCTTTAAATATGGATAATTATGGATAAATATGTTTTTGTGCTCATTAAATTTAAGTGTTTCCAAAGATGAATCCCACAACAGTAATAAAAGAAGTCTTGCTTTAACATAAATACTAAAAGAATTGATCACTTTAAATCGCTACTACGGTTGGGTATGGGCACATGATCTTTAGAAAACATACAAAAACAGACGCATATAATGTTTAATCATTCGTTTTGTATTTGTCTAACAAAGCAAAGGAATGATAAGCTGGTTCAGTCGAAAACTGAATTTTACTTCTCATATGAAATAAAATGCAAGGTTGGCAACTTTGGTCAGCTGCATGGAGTGAGATTTTCTGTTCTCTGTTCTGGACACACATGTATGCAAATTTTATTAACTTATAGTCTGTAGGGTTGGCAAACTGACGTAACGTTTTTGATGCACCTAATTTTAAGTTCAGAATGGAATATAGATTTGCCATAAGACTTCTTGTCGACAAAAATGTGCAGCACGAGCCAAACAACTTTGCGGCCCAGTTAACAACTCGTCCTTGCAGTCAAGTAATGTTGACACCCAGAAAAAGCAGATTTCGTCGGTTTTGACCAGACTATAGAAGCTTTCAGACAAGAACTACTGTTACTACGAAAAGATATAGTGGAGACAATGAAAACAGAGCTTAGGGTAGCTCTAGAAAGCAAGATGCCAGACTTTAGAGTCAGTGGGAGCTGAACTAAAATCATATCAGGAAACGACCACAACGGAGTTAGTAGTAGAAATGGATCGTAGCCTGTCGTCCTAAACGGATGATGTTGTGAATCTTCAACGGGAGATACGACAACTCACAGCTCTCGCTGAGTCACTTCAGAATAAGTGTGAGCATATGAGAAGAAAAAACAAAAAGAGGCGTCTAACTGAATTAGATGCTGAAAAGGCCTTCGACAGAGTGGAGTGGAGTTATCTATTTAAAACTTTGGAAAATTTTGGTTTTGGACCATCTTTTATTACATGGGATAAGATTCTGTACTCTCCAAACTCCTCGGTTCGTACAAACTTCAATTACTCAGAATACTTTTTGTTACATAGAGGCACAAGACAAGGCTGCGGTCTGTCCCCTTTTTTGTTTAATTTAGCCACAGCAATAAGACAATCAGAGGTTATAGGAATTACTAGGAATTTTAGGATGCATAAAATATCTTTATATGCTGATGATGCATTACTGTAATTATCTGATCTACTAAACTTGATTCCATATTTGATACAGATTCTGCAGAAATTTGGTAATTTCTCAGGGTACAAATAAAGTTTTTCTAAAAGCCTACTTTTTTCTATAAATAATTAGTGACTATTATATTATTATATTATAATATTCCATTTAAGTTGGAATGCCGATCTTTTTCCTACTTGGGTATCAACTTCACACAGACATATAAAGACCTTTATGATTATAACTTCAAGGTATTATTGGAAAGTACCAATTCAGATTTTAACAGATGGTCATTGCTTCTCCTTTCATTAACAGGTTGAATTAATATTGTCAAAATGATGGTATTACCTCGCTTTTCATATGCGTTTCAAATGATTCCTGTCCTCTTAACCAAATGCTGATTTAATAAATTGAATAGCCATATTACTAACTTCATATGCAATAAATCGATGTCAGGCATGAGGAGTGCCTATTTGGAACTGCCCAAGTCAGCAGGAGGGCAGGGTTTATCCAATTTTATGTTTTACTACTGGTCAGCCAATCTTATCAAGCTAAACCATTGATTTCTGTATACAAGTCAGGAGAATACCCAGCTTGGGTTACTATGGAACTGGAGTCACATCATTCTATGTCTCCAATAACTCGTCTTAACAGTCCCCTACCTATTAATTTCAATCTTAAACATTTAAACCCTGTTGTTAAACCCTAAAGATATGGCTTTAATTTAGAAAACATTTTGGTTTTACCCAGGCATATAGTTTTCTTCCACTAATCAATAACCATCTATTCCCACCTTCTCAAATAATTCGATTATTCGGGATTTGTTTAGTGAAGGTACTTTTGTGTCATTGTGACACACTACAGAATAACTATAATATTCCAAAGACACATTTCTTTCGATATCTACAGGCCCGTAGCTTTGCCATGAAATATTTTTCTTTCCCCTTTCAGACATTCAAAAGTACTATATTTTAGAAATGGATCCCTGAGCAACAGGTAGGATTTCAGTGATCTATGACATCATCCAGAATATCAATATACCTTCATGGGGTAAAACCAGATTAGCCTGGGAACAAGATTTAAATACTGAAATCAACGACGGAATCTGGCGACATTAAGCAGATGCACACTTCTTTCTGTCTTGGACACAATCTTATACAATTTAAAGTAGTTCATCGCTTACATTTCACAAATGAAAGACTGGCTAGAATTTATCCTGGGACTGACATGGGATGACCCAGGTGTCAACATAGCCCAGCTACAACTGACCATATCTTTTGGACATGTCGATCTTTAAAAAATTTTTGGGAACAAATTTTTCATTCTTAAATTGCACATATGCTGTAGTACAATACTGCCCAATCCTTACGTTGCTGTGCTTGGTGTGCTCCCGCAAGACCAACTCTAAACTACTTCACAGGCGAGGGCTGTTGCCTTTTCTTCTCTGCTGGCACGAAAAATAGTTCTTTTAAAGTGGAAGTCCTCCAGACTGCCAAGCTTTAAACACTGGGTAACAGTTGTGCTCTCTACACTGCCACTTGAAAAGTTGAGATACAGCCGAAGTAAATGCAGGCAGGAGTTTCATGCAATCTGGTCCCCTTTCACAGAATATGTTTAAAACATAGAACTCACTTGAATATGGAGTTATTTTTACAATAGCATGACCGTGTATTGATTCATTCAAGTAAAGCAAAATGCGTTTATCCATCCATCTATCTATCTACCTATCTATCTATCTATCTAATTACCTTGTTATTGTTAAGCCCGAGTTGGGGAATGTTTTCTTTGTTGTTTAATGTTGGAATGTTTGGGGAAAAAATGTAAAATAAAGTTAAAAAAAGATAAACCTCATTCGGCACAATCTCCTTAGAGCATTTTAATGTACACTAGCATGGTATATATTGTGATAATCTGAACATGAAATTCCAAATTCCTATACTGCCACCATGCCTTACCTCTTAGATTCATTTGGTGAGCTGGTGTGCCATGAGCTTCTTCTCTGCTCTTGAAGCAGGAAATTGTTATATCCTTGAATGTGCACCAATATTGCTTATAGCCCTTAAGTGTCAGTTTCTTTGGCCTGAAAATGTGTCAGATTTCCATTATGCCACACCCAGAAAATTATCACAATGCACTAAACATCAGGAGTCCTTTGTATTTTTCCATATTAATCATAATTTAAAGGCAACATATCAGATAGAAGACAACAGTGATATTTTAATACTGTGATCAGACAGAGAAGCAATCAAAAAAAAGTGTTTTACTTCCATTCATGACGAGCTAGGTTTGAAACCATTTATTGCTGAGAATAGTTACCTAAACATGTAAGTATCTAAACATAAATGCTTGCAACTAAATTTTTTAAAAAGTAAATATAGATGGAATCCATGCACTAACAACACTTGGACTTGTATTTTTTGTCAACCTACTTGAACACTTTGACATAGTCTGCAAGTTCAGGTATGGATGTTATATCACCCTGTAGGAATAACAGAAATGTAGGTCACAGGAAGGGTACCATTATTTTATAGGTTAAGTACACTGCTCTACGTATATTTGTTTACCTCCTATTAAAAACAATAATTTTTCTTGATATTCTGATAAGTGGTAATCTGTTATGATTTCCATGGCCCCCACTGATGGAAACTTGCAAGCAACACATAATGCATATTAATAACCAAATATCTCAAACTAATGTAAAAGTAAAAAAATAAAGACAAGAAAAGAGTCAGGAGAAAGTCAGGCTTGTTTATCCATGGGTGACCAATAAATATTCTTACCAGTGTATTTGAGGTCTTCCCCCCCTCTAGTGTGATCTCCAGGTCTGACAAGGCTGCATCTACCTCATCCACATCCTTTTCACTGTTATTCATGTGATTGTCCGATGACATGATAGACAGCTTGTTGATGTGGTACTGTTTGTAGAGAAAAAAATCTTTCAGAGAAATCAATCGCTCATTTAAATACTAAGCTAAGGATCAGAGGCTGGTTGCACAAAACACCTTAAGTTTTCCCCTTAATTATGACACTTAAGGTTTAATTTCTAATTAGCTAAGGGAGTTATTTAAGAAAAAACATTAAGGGATTTACAACATCGAAAGATGTTTTACAGCAGTAAAATTGTCCTGTTTCCAAGGAGACAGTTCCTATGCTTGCACTCGTTCCTGCTTGTGATACCTGTTATCGCTTCAAAGTAAAAAAAAAAAAAAAAAAAGTGAGAGAAGAAGAAAAGAAAGCTAAATTGGTCAGAGGAGGAAAAGATTACATTATTTCAAAAAATAATTCAAGAAGTCTACATTGTGCTACAACGTTCAGACGGGCAATGGCGTTTGAAATTCAGTGAACGACACAGCACATCATTGACTTGTGGAGATGAAACACATTGCCTATTACAGCCCGTAAAGAACCCGTAGCATAAAACCACAGAGCAGTCATTAACAGTAACGCAGTTAGGATGGCACACCTTCGGATTGTGGAGTGATCCAACTGTGGACGATCGGACAAATCATAAATTCACTGCCAGTCAAATTCATAAAACAAAATGAAATTGTATCTAAGGGGTTTTCCCAGTCGCCGAAAGCACTTTTTGTCGTGCGTTCATTTTTGTTATTTATCATCATAAACTCTGCTATGTTGCAGTTAAGGTTTGGTTAGAGGTACCTTATTTTTTCCCCTTAGTTTGGTTGTTAAGGTCTTTTGTGTAACCGTTAAGGGATTCCTTAAGTACAAGACCAAGATAAGGAGAAAATTTTAAGGAAACCTTAAGCAGGAATCTTAAGGGTGTTTTGTGCAACCGACTTTATTTTAAGGAGACCTTAACTTGGACCTTGTGCGACTAACTGGTAAATCTTAACTTAAGGTGCTTTGTGCAACCGGCCCCAGAAGTTGAGCATTTTTATAAATACTTTCATTGTTTTTTTTGGCTAGTGCAGCATTTTACAAATCTTGCTGGAAATGTAACTGAAGAAAGTTTGAATTTGAAAAAAGTATAAGTATTATTGAGAATAAAACTCAAAAAATTTGCAAAACATGTTAAATGGCCCTGGAAAGGCCATTTATTACTGCATTTCCAGTCTAAATGTCAGTGGAAATGTATAATATATAATGTTTATATAAATGTATAAAACCTGTTTTGACAACTCCGAAAAAAATGACAAAATTCTTGCCAGAATTAATGTGCAGTATGGTCCATCCCTCTTACCTGCAGGGCAGCAAACATCATCATCTCCTCCTCAGTGCACTCGATGTCTTCCAGAAGAATGGCCCACTTGGCCTGCTCATATAACTGGTTTATCCGGATGGCATCATACTGTACAATCAAAGTCATGTCGCACAATATCTGATGAGACTGAAGCTATTTTTTCCTGACCCACATTAACAGATATGGTGGAAATATTAATATTATTAGTAGCATGAACTGAAGGTCTAGGCTGAGTATAGAGAGTGTCTAACAGATGTAAATCAGAGTATATAGCTAGTATAGTTTACTTATGCAAATCAAAATTGCAAAATTCACCCTAAGATCAGTATAAATTAAGCCCTGTGTGACAAACTAGAAAGCAAGAGTATATGAAAAGTATAATTTTCATACACAAACAGTATGCTTACTTAAATCCTACCATACTCATAAATTGAGAAAATTAGCAAATATAAAAGGGGAATGATAAATGACAAATCACATATACATAAAGCACTAGTACATGTACAACAAAAATACAAAAGCAACAAAAACAACAACAAATAACTACTACCTTGGGATTGAGGTCGAAAAAACTGTGGTATTTAAACCGCAACAGAAGCACTTCATTCTCCTTCACATCCTGTTCCATCAAAGATCTTGAGGAGTCCAGCCATCTTTAGGCAAAAAACAAATAAATGTTAATTTGTATACGAGTTTTTTCAAAAATGCTGGCACATGCAGGTAATTCAATTAAATGAACTTACCCTTGATTAATCTTTGCTTTGTCCAAGAAACTCTGAGGCTTATAGAGTTTGACTAAGATGTCAGGTGAAGATATGGGCTGGCTGACAGCCAGGATGCTGGGATTCCCCTCAGACAGAGGGCTGTCTCCAAACCAGGCAGAAGTTGGAGACAATGGGCTTCCATCACGGGAGTCGTATGTAGGAGTCATGGTCTTGCTATAAAGCCCAGGACTGGAATAGATACTACCTAAAAGCAACAAAAACAAATAAAAATGTTAAACACATGCATATAGGGCTAGCCGATAAACAAAAATCAATAACCACAATATTTTAAAACATTTGCCTTAATTGCGTAAATATTTTTTTAACCACATGCAGAATTTAGAATATCATCTCAGTGAAAGTAGTCAGTATTACAGTACACATATGATAATGTTTTAAATTGAGACTCTATATGACCTGAACTATTAAGGCTAGGACTGCTCATGCGTCAATCTCTGTGTAGTACATAAGTCATTGAGACCAGAGGAGAAAAATAGAACACTACAAAGACACTTATTGGCCATTTTAAGAAAACAAAAACTTTAAAAAAAAAAAAATTTGTTTAAAGTGCAATCATAATAGTTTATTTTCAAAAACATGGATGTGATTTAGGGGTGGCACGGTGTTTACTACTGTAATACTGCTTTAATTTTAAAGGTGAAGAGTGAAGTCAGCATAATGTAGAACTTAATTATGGTAGAAATCAGCACAACTTTACAGTAACTAACAATGAATAAACCACTAACATGTGTACTGTTAGAGCATTTATGCAATTTATTTAAACTATCTTACCAGGTAAATTAACTGAAAACCAGTTCACTGCTTTACATACTTTTTGGAAGAAATAGCAGTTAACACACCGGAACTTCCTGGGATACAAACGTCATGCGTGTAAAGTCTTGGGCAAATAAGGGCAAAGTTGTGTTATTATGGAGGTGGTTCCAGTTTGTGCAGCTGCCTGAGAGGTCTCAAGTAGTCTTGCTCTCATGAGGATTTTGTACCTGTGACATGGTGACGCATGGTGACGTGTTGCAGCACAGGACAAAAAAATCTAACCATAATTTGGCATATTTCTTTTTTATTTAAAGTGTTTTTTGTTTGGTTTAGATACTTTTCTACCTTAGAAGTTAAGAGACCAAGAATAGAGGCGGATAAATGCATGCCTACCATTCCATTTTAGTCTCATTCTGCTTGACCTGTCACTTGTCCAAAGAAAATTTCAATCAATTCTATGGTGAAAATCAGGGTTTATGGTCATCTAATTCTTAATACGACCCATAATAATAAACAATATGAAAATATCTGAGCTCATATCTTTATAATAATGCATAATACAACTCCCATTCTGAATTTATTTTCATATACTTTTTAATGGTCAAAAATTATGCTTGGTGGTCATTTAGTCACCATTTACATTTTTATTTATCTGGGACTGGTTGCACAAAACACCTTGAGTTAAGATTTTTCTTAAAGTGCGAGATAAGGTCTCCTTAAAATAAAGTCAGTTGCACAAAACACCCTTAAGTCTCCTCCTTAAGGTTTCCTTAAAATTTTCTCCTTATCTTGGTCTTATACTTAAGGAATCCCTTAACGGTTACACACAAGACCTTAGCAACCAAACTAAGGAAAAAAATTAAGGTACCTCTAACCGTACCTTAACTGCAATATGCCAAAGTTTATCATAATAAATAATAAAAATAAATCCATCCCAAAAAGTGTTTTCCGTGACCGGGAAAACCCCTTAGATGCAATTTGATTTTGTTTTATAAATTTGACCGGCAGTGAATTTACGAGTTGTCCGACTGTCTACAGTTGGATCACTCCACAATCCAAAGCTGTGCTCCCCCAGCTGTGTTGCAATTAATGATTACTCTGTGGTTTTATGCTATGGGTTCGTTACAGGCTGTAATAGGCAATGTATTTCACATCCACAAGTCAACGAAGTACTACACCAAATTTATTTTCTAGTACATTAGGTTGCAGTCTAAACGTGAGCGTCATAGAATGTTAAGCCTGTTTCACGTTGAGCCTAGCTCGCTAACTAACCATAGCCTATAATGTTAGTTTACTTTATACTTTAATGTGTAATAACTTGTTGAAAGATGAGCAACCTATGTAGAGATCTATTTCACTGTCAGCAACAAAGCCTAACGTTAACACTTTCCTCTAGTCATGTTAGTCATTTAACCTATCTGAAGTTGTAAATTAACATCAAAATACATAAAACAAGTCAACCTAACCTTTGAAAAGAATTGTGGATGTTGTAAGGGAGACAGGAGATGGAAAGGGAGGGTTATTTTGCAGGACGACTCACTATAACTAACAGAATCATTGATATCTGTTGGCTCACTGGAATCATTTTCTTTTTGTGCGACAACCAAGCAACCTATCCAATGACAGCTGCTTTTGCCTCCTTTTCTATTTTGCAGAAATGCAGACATTTCATTGTCATTAAACAGATTCATCGCAGTCTCATTCAGCAGCAAGCTTCTGTCGTCTTCTGACATCATTATACCGCTTTTGGCATCATGACAATGAGCTGGTGATACCAGAAAATGAGGACACACTAGCCGCTACCTCAATCCCACACCTGCTTCACCCCAAAAGGCTTATGAGGAACGGTGCTGCACCGACAGATGACATGCTCACGGCCTTTCGCCTCATGCACCAGCATGTCCATTTCCTTGGCCAAAATGCAATCTTGTTTCCCGGGCAAATGTGCAATTGAAATAGCAACAGAAGGTAAATCATGCCCTGCTGCTTTTTAAAGGAGAGGTGACAAACTAATTGGTTCATTGCATGTTTAGAGGTGTCCAAGTTGGCATGGTCCAACAGCCTGAAAAAATACAAGTAAGCCTTATATACAGGGCACGTTCAGCCTTTTTCTATAATCGTAATTGAAATAATCTTTGCTACCTAATAATTAAGGTTGAACCTATGCTACCAATAAATATTGGTAGCGAACATGTGTATTATAGATTACATTAATAATAAAGCTACAAATATTAGACTTCAAAGATGCAGAAATGCCTCACAAATAACTATGATGCCAACACAATGTACACACACACACGCTTAAGGATTTTGAATTAATTAATGAACAGGAGTTAAAAACAATAACTAAAACCACACCAACCATTTTTCCACTGTACTCAATCCCCACTCAACTTCTTGAAGAATCCCTGGGAGTTCTGGCAAGAACTACAACTGCTATATGTCCTAAAGAGATGTCCTAACTAATTTAAAGTAGTAGTAATCAGACCGCTAATGAAGGTACCAAGTTAAGATCCACAGGAGCTCAGCAACCTGTTTCTAATGTACCTCTTTTGTCTGGAGAAGATAGTTGTTGCTAAACTTGGAGGTACACAACATACTGGATAGATTCTAGTTAGGCTTCTGTCCATGACACGGCACTGAAACAGCCATAACTAAAGTCATAAAAGACAACACTGGCAACTGATGCTGACAGTGTCACTGAGCTAATGCTTTTGGATCTCAGTAAAGGCTTTAACACGAGTAACCAATTTAGTTTATTTCATAAACTTGAATTTAATGTTCGGTTGTATGGAATGGTGCTGAAGTGGTTTAAATCCTATTTGACTGTTCAATATCAATATGTTCAAGTATCTAACAATTGTACTCCATCGTCAATGTCACCAGTCAAATATGGAGTACCACAGGGATCAGTTCTTCGTCCTTTATTGCCTTCTCTCAACATGCTGCCTTTAGATAACGAAGAGAAAGCATAATGTTAATTAACACTCCTATGCCGCCAACACCCAAATATACATTTCAGTTATGCTTAATGACACCACATCTATTGTCACTTTAGCTTATTGCTTTAATGAAGAAAAGACCTGGATGACTGAAAAATGTATCACTAAATGCTCAGAAAACTGAGGTTCTGTTTGGAGACAAGTCGAAGGATAGTAATGCTAAAATCTCTGCACTGCACTCCAAGGGGTTGAACTTCTCCCTCAGCTACTCAGCCCATAACCTAGATGCCATCTTAGATCCAAACCTCTCATTCAAATCGCATGTGGATGCAGTATCAAAGGTGTGCTTCCTACAGCTACATAACATAGCCCAATTATGAAAAAACCTTAATATTCAAGCCAGAGAAATTGATACATGCCTTTATATACAACAAGTTAGACTATGATAATGCGTTATCTGGGAGAACATACTGCACATTAAATACCTTGCAGCATAAACAAAATGCAGCAGCTCAAATTATCACCAGAAGCAGAAAGCTCGAACACAAAACCCCTATTCTTAGTTCCCTGCACTGGCTTCCTGTTAGGTCCAGTACTGGCTTCAAAGATTCCTACTTACATACAAGTCACTTAAAGGTATAGCACCTGCCTAGCTAACAAAATTGCTTCAAGTTTACAAGCCGCATCCTCCACTCAGATCACAGAACACAGGTTTCCTTGCCGTTCGACATATGAATAAAATAGTGACAGTGGGTGGTAAAGCATTCCGCTTACAGGGCACCTATATTGTGGAATGGTGTGCCAGCCTACGTTACTTTAGTTCCTTTAAATCTCAACATATTACTTCAGTTTAGCTTACCCACAACACATACGCTGATGCTGCTGAACATGCCATTTTTATCTATTATGCTTGTCCATTAATGTGTCTATGCATGTTCTGACCACCCATGCTCTCTGCTTTCCCTCCCACATGTCCAGATGTTACCCGGGGTGGGTACTGTCAGAGCTGGAGTCGTAGTTAACGGAAGGGTGACACTGTGGATGTAACCTATGAACTGTTACTTTATGGGTGCAAACTTCAGTCAGCCACCCGACGTAGGCCAGCGTGGAGAACTGACTCATTGGTGGACTTGGCCTTTTAACTTGATTACCGTTTATACTTTGCTTATAGCGTACAAGCCCTCAATTTCTTTTTCGATGACGTTAGCATGCCCTGGGGGGGCTGGGAAGCCAGTTGACCATGGACCCTCAGAGGTTTTTTTTTTCCCCTATTTGGGAGTTTTTGGTTATTTTCCTCCATTGACACCTGGCTTTCTTTCTTTCATTTCTTTGTCTTGTATTATTCCACCTGAATGATGCTGTAATGCATCCCAGCACTCCCATATAAAGTACCTTGGGGCAACACAGTTCTCAAGCAGCAACTACATTTGTTCATGATTTATTTATAATTTGTACTTCAGTAGTAAATGACTTAAGTATTTGTGCCCTAAGGTGGCACAATAAAATCTGTATAATGAAATGGATCCTAAAGTTGTGAAAACTAAAGGCAAGCAAACACCTTTTGACTTTCAACATCCACAAAGTCAAATTTTTCCTGCTTTCACACTGCCCTTTGATGCCATTAACCCTCTGGAGCCAGCAATCCCGCCGGCGGGATCTGACAGAAATTTCGCCAAACCGTTTAAATTACTCTGCGAATTTTTTGTCACGTACACATTTTAAAAACACCCTCAGAAACCTTGGACAGACTAATTTTCAAATATAATTTCAAAGAAACTAAATATATTTGTACAGCATCGTGATACAAATAGAAGGAACAAGAGTGATTCACCTAAGCATCTGCGTCTCAAAGCAGCTCTGATCGCCCACCCACTAGCATACCGCACTATTCGCATGATAATACCATGATAATCTGACAGTTACTATTGGGTAAAGAAATATGTGAATACGCCAATTGTGACAAACAAGAACACGTCTGGGTAGTGTTTACACTGATCGGCTACAAAATGGCACACGGATGTGTCTCTGCCACTGAAGCTTTGAGCCAATGTTGCCATTTTCAGCAGTAAATCTCATACCTGAGTTCCTGGCTCAGTGGGCTAAGCCTGTCTGCCTGTAATCATACAGCCGCAAGTTCAAGCCCTGCCTATTAAAAATGTGAATAGCGATCTTCAGCTGAGAGCGGTACTATATGTCCCCGATGCAGGTAAAACAAAGAAGGGTGTCACGCCCATGGGAGGCGGACCCCTCCTGGCTGCCGCACATTCGGTCTGACCAGCGAAGGCGCTATAAATGCAGACACTACCGGAAATCGGTGCGAAGTATTGAGCCAATGATTACGAGCCATACTAAGCAATTCTTGCGTCTAGCGTGTTCCCCTGCTACCCGTTCCTGTCTGTCTCACCTTCGTTGTAGCCTAACCTTTGTTCCTTCCTTTCCCAGACCCCGAGCCCGACCTGAACCCGTCTCCCCAGAGTTCCCTGCCTCCCGCGTCGCCCAGCCCTTCCGTGTCCCGTCCGTGTGCTTCTCTGTAGGACTGACTTCCCCGGTATCGACCCTCGCCAGCGCCCCTCGACAAAGCCTTCAGCACAGCGATCCACAGTTCCGGCTGCCTGTCGACGCCCCCTACGGAGGACTCCCCTGCAGTCCCGAACCGCACCTTCCTCGCCCTTGTCCCGAAGTCCCTTCCGCGAGTGCCCCACCACAGCCCCTGCCGGACTCAGCCAATAAAGCCCCGTGTTCCCTGCATTTCAGGATCCAGTGCGTTCTGTCTGCCCGGAGTCGTCACAAAAGGTGACATGATTCACTTTTTTGCCGATTTAACCTAATTTTTAAAACTTTAATACTTCTGACAATGGACGTTTTGAAAAGACAGATTACAGATTTAGTCAGTGTTTTTTCATGTTTCTATAATAATATTTCTGTGAGTTATGAACTGAAATACACAAGAAAGATACGCGGCACCCAAAATTGCTTTTTGGGATTAGTAGGATCTCAATCATAAGAACCAAATTTTTTTGAACAATTAATAGTTTTAAACTAAAAATGATGTCCTTATATGAGGACGTAGGGTCTCAGGAGGTTAAGTTTTTACAGAATATTTTAAGGTAACCTGTTATGTTTATGCTGTCAAATGATTAACAAGTATTTTTTTCTGTATTTTGTTATATCAAACTTATCGTTATCGTCAGAATACTCTAAATTATCGTGATATTATGTTTGGGCCATATCGCCCACACCTAGTCCCAGGTAGTTAGTTTTATTTCTGCTTATGACAGGGCACAGAAGCTTCACACCTGGCTCACAGGCAAAGGAAGGCTGGGAAATCAGGAGTGCTCAGACCTTGAGCACCGTGATTTGAATAGCCCTGCTCTAGGGACAAAACCATAACAAAACCTGCAATTCAATCTTCTATTAGCCAAACTGCAAGTGATAATTCCAAAGATTAATTTTGCCTTTAACTAGCCATTGTGTTAGGCCTCCTCAAAGTGGCTAATCATTCCCAATTCCAAACTATTGTTTAATTGCAATCTTAAAATAAATATAATATTATAATAATATAATAAATATAATAAACTTGAATGACCCATGGAGATTTCTGCATATAGGTATCAAAAACAGATGTCCAAGCCCATAAACTGAGGTATGTAGGGGGCAAAATATGATGTAAGAGTTCCAATCAGTACAGGAAAATACTGTGGAGAGAGGTTTCAAATGAAGCAAGCCATTTAAGAAGTGTAATACAATTCATTTTCAACATAGGCCAGAGAAAGCACGAAGAAAAGAAAAAGTGTGGGAAAGGCAGATGAAGCAGACACCTTACCTTTAACAGGTCCAATGTAAATAATCTCAGAGCCTAGAATAGTAGGGGGGAAAGGAAACGAGGAAAATGAAAACAAGGGGACAGATTAAAGGAATTCAGAGATAGGAGTGAGAGGGACAGCAAGTAAAAGTTGTGACACCAAACTGTCACCGTGCTGAATACATGCATCAGGGGAAATTTTAAAGGAAAGACATTAAGGACACACTGCTGTAGGAAATCTCTACCCCCTAAATCTATCACAATAATCCCAAATTTACTGAGAATAAAGAGTGAACAAAGGCTAGACTTATTCTGCAGACAAGTCCATATGTCTTCCTAGGGCTGACATTCAGAGCATGTGGGAATGGAAAATCTGGAAATGGGTGGGAGCAGCTGGGGGACAATACGCTCTATTCACAACAGACAGTAATGGTATCAAACATGGAATGCTTCAAATCTCTTTAGTTCATCACTGACGATTTCAATAGAAGGACATGTGGTTTAAGATGGGAGCACTAAGCAGTTAATTGAATTAAATTATTCATTCATGAATTAAATGATTTGCATGACATCTGAAAAACTGTGAAATTGAGAAGTTCTAAACAGAAAATTTGTAAAATTCAATGATTTTCTATCTCTTGAGGTCAACCCTATTTGAGCTCAGAAAAGCAGAACAGTTTCAAGATGGTGGTTGGTTACAGGAAACCACTTGCAGTACAGTAATACCTGATCCAGGTGTAACCAGTGGTCCATCCAGTTCCAAGGGTTCTTCTTCAGTTTCCTCAAGTTTCTTTTTCTTCTTCTTGGGGTCACGTGGTTTACGCAACAGAGAGAGCTCTTCTGGATGACGAATATCTGAGAAAAAAAAGCAGTTTTAATAAGTTACACAGAAAATGATCTAACTAAGCTTAAAAAGAAAAACACACCCTTAGGGGTGCAGGACTAGTCTGGAAAGATAAACAAATATACGCAGAATAAACTTATAAGTATCCATATCATTTGATAAATGGCTAATGAATTTACCATGACTGATATGTACCAGTCAGAAGTCAAACACACATCTATTTTCCAAAACTGGTTATTTAGTAACAGGTTCACAGTGAGCCTAGAACCTATCCCAGGAACCACAGAGCACAAGATGGGGTACCTGGAACAAGCACAATTCAAGGCAGGGATAACATGTATTTCTGAGAGGTCAGAACGAAACAAACAAACAAACACAGAGAGAGAGAGAGAGAGAGAGAGCTTAAATTCATAAAACCTGTAACTCATTAATATTTAACTAACACTTTTATCCAGTAGAGGGAACAGGTACAATTCATAGGCACGGTCGCACCACAGGAACTTTTTCTGTTATCAAATACTTGATTCAGTTGTGGTTCCTGAACCTTTACTTTTTATTTGACCATGAACTACTGGGATAGGGCTTATAGTGATAAACTTGCTGACTGGTTGACCGACCACAAGCACCAGCATGTGGAAGTTACGTGGAAGTGTGGGAAACGGAATTGGAAGTAATGAAGTACAAAAGATGGAATTATTTTTGTACCTCAATTACATTCAATGCACTACTAAATACCTTTTTGCTTGCATCTATATATTTCTGCATCAGAAAATTCAATTGATAACCAATAGACTTTTGTCTAATTTCCAGTGCTGGAGGTGAAGCTTGCCAACAGTTTTGTGTTACATCAGATTTTAATCTATGAGAAACAAAAGACTGATCTGTTGACCACATTTAACAGCGAATTATAAACATGTCATGGGTCATATGAATAAAAGGCTTGTCCTGTTTTGACTGTGATTGATCCTCTCTATAACCAACAGTTAACAAATCGACTTGTTCATCTTCCATTATTTTGGGGTGGCAGTGTAGTTCCATATGAAATTGTGCGTGAAGTTTAACATACAAACTGTTTGAGTCTCCAATGCTATTTAGCATAAAGTTACAGTTTCTGTCATTCAGTGGGAAAGCAACACATGAAAGGACACATGAAAGACAGGAACTACAAAATTTCCTGTTCACGAAGGCCCAGGATCGGTTGAAGGGGTTATTAAGCGATTCTCGTGAAATGTACAAGACCTAAATTATGTTCTAAACATCTCCTTTATTAATGCATTTATTTTCTTATTTAAAATACATAATTACATTATTGGCCAATGGTATCACCATTTTTATGTTTTGTCTGGCATAAGTCACTATGGAGTCGTATTCCCAACTTAAATTAATGCAAGGTTTTTCAAGAACACACAAGTCATGTTGTAGCAGGATTGAGTGTACAAAAACTATATTAAACATTTTTTTAAATATTTTATACAGCAGTATAATGTCTACATTTCACACATTGCCCAGCCGTACTCAGTATTTTTTGAATTGCAATGTTGTAATCTTGCTAATTGTCTGTGGAGAAGGCACTCAAGTAACAATTCACTGTACACTGTACTTTGTTCATATGACATTGCTTTCTTAACTTGACTGAATTGCGAAGAAATTTAAACTGGCATAACAGGACAATGAAAGCTTAAGACACAAAATTAATCATCTGGGTCAAGAAATCAACAGTAAACTCGGGAACATTGTAGCAGATATGCAATGCCTGAAGGAGCGAGCTGGAGAAGCAGTGACCCATGTGGAATAGGTGGAGTGTTGGGCGTCCGAGGCAATGGAGGTTCTCGGTACCTGCTTGGGGCAGTCTTCCTCATTACCGGGCCCTCTCCTTACGAGAGGCATTACCCTCGACCCACCGACAGCACCATGTTTGAGGTGGAGCACGAATCTCCCCTCTGTTTGGAAGTCTGTTTATGTGTATATGTTATTGTTCAGTTTTTTGTTTTTGGGGATTACTACCTTTATTTTCTGGGTTGTGTATGGCAAGATCATGCGACTTGAAACTTGCTTCTTTAAATGTGAATGGCCTGAGTAACCCAGTTAAAAGGAGTAAGGTGTTGGCAAAGCTTAAAAAGCATGAGGTCTCATTCTTACAGGAAACACACGTTGAAATAAGAACAACTAGATAAACTATTCGGTTATTTACACTTTTTAGTTCTTGTAAAAATAGTTGGAAGAAAGGGGTGGCTATTCTAATTGCTAATTTTCAATTTTGAATTAATCAAGTACACGCGAGACAAAGAGGGCAGGTTTGTATTAGTGAAAGAATCAGTAATGTTCTCATCACCTTTGTTGCCGTATATGTCCTGCCAGAGAGTGATAGAAAATTCCTCAAGCTTTTATTTGATGTAATAATTTCAGAGGGTAAAGGAATCAGTCTGTGCTGGGGATTGGAATACGGTTTTGAATCACGCTTTAGACACAACAAGTCTGAAAAAACATAATTCTCCAAGATCAAAACATGTATATCAAGGAGACAGGCCTGTATGGCGTTGAGGGAATTAGATGATTAAATGACATAAATGCTGTAATAGTACATGCAAGTTAGTGGTTTATTTATTGTTACTTTAATGTTGCGCTGCTTTGGTTCTTGATTTGGTTAATTGCATTGTAGTATGACTCATTTCATGGCGTGAACAATTTATATTAGGTCAGCATTCATGGTTCGACTTCTGATATTCAGATAGAGTTCTAGGTCAAACTGGTTTGTTCAACTTTCAACTTTTTCGTTCAACTTTTTTTTTGTGAGTTTGAGAACCGAGGTACCACTGTACTGGAAGGTTAAATTCAATCTCTTGAATTTGTCAGTGACCCAACAAGATCAAATTCTAAACCTTGCCATTAAAGTTTCGTCAAATTCCTCTATTTCCTTTCAAAATGTCACACCCCAGCTTTATCTCATGTTTAACACCAAAATTCCACATTCAGCATCAACCAATGGTTTACATTTTTCTGCAAGAGAAATGTTAGAGTAAGAGAGCAAGAGAAGCTTGGCTTGGCAAGAGCTGCTTGTTTCATTTGTGTTACTAAAGCAAAAGCATTCCAGAGGTTTAAAGACTATCAGATGGTATCCCTCCCACTGAAGACTCCCTTGCCCTTATACAGCCATGCGAGCAAAACCTCACAGAACATTATGGTGCACAGCAGAGGCATGCTGTGCTAAAGAAAGGAAGTTAGCTTCCAGAAGCCTACCATCCTAGAACTATGATGATAACCTGAGACTATCAACATTTATGTTACAGAAAATCGGAACAGTATATTGAACAGAAAAGTATATTGAACTTGATATTTTACTACACATGTACAGCAAGTCCATTGCAAAACTTACTAAAGAAAAAATAAATTTAAAAAGACAATAGAAATGCACAGGTGTTGTGGAAAAAAAACTGTTACAACCCCAATCGTAGTTATTTTGGAGATCTGCTCTGTCCTGCTTGCTAGGTGTGCATTTTGTTCCTGTTCCCCCCCAACACACCACTCTTTCATCATTTACCATCCGTAGACCAGGGGTGGCCAATCTTATTCACAAAGGACTGGTGTGTATGCAGGTTTTTGGGGGTAAGCTTCAGGTCAGCTGTTCAAACCAAAGTGTGAGGACTCTTCAGCCAATCAGTCCTCTAATTAGTGACCCATTAGAGAGATGCAGCAAAAACCTGCACACCCTTTGCGGATACAATTAGCCACCCCTGGTTTAAATGCTAAGGAGAAAAAAGAAAAACATTTAGGTGTAATTTTTGGGGCTGAGAACCAATTAATTGGTTTTCCATTATTTCATATGAGGAAATTTTGATCACAACTCAAACTTTTTATGATTCAATCCAGAGTTCTGAACAGATAAAATTTGAGTTCTGAGGTACTACTGAATAACAAGATTTAGCCCAAGCAGCCCCTATTTTTCCTCAACAAAAACACAAATAACACAACAGCAGTGAAAATGATGCTGTCATAGTTTAACATGGAGCTGGAGCCTGTCTATACACTAACAGGCTGCAGCAAAGAGATGGTTCCGTTACAGAGATGAACTCGGGTGGAATGAAGGAAAACAACAGCAGTGCCTGTAATTGCTATTACTGGTAAAGAGCTGGCGAAAGTCCTTAATCAAACCAGCTGTTCAACAAGCTAAACATCACAATCAAAACAGCACAGCTAACTGGTATAGCAAGTAAGTCCAAGCAACCCAATCCAATAAGGGAAATCCAGTGAAAAACAAAATGCAAGTACACAAAATTCAGTCTGCGAGAGAAATCCAGACAAAGAAACTCCACATAGAATGCTAGCAGTATTTTTTTTTAGCACCGACAAAAATAACCTGACCTGTCTCCATTCACCTATGCACAACAAACGTACACCAAGGTTTGATGAGTTAGCACTCCACATACTGCTATTCTAGGAATACTCATGAAGCATGGGAGAAAAAACTGCTCCCTCCGAGGAAACTATGGTGTCGGTGAAGAAAGCACAGTAGCCATAACATGTTTCTATAACATATATATAGTGAATAAACCAGGTAAGAAGATATCGGTGGTGTGGTAGTACTAATATTAAAAAGTAGCAATTTTTAAAAAGCCATTGACATGCAACACACTGGTGCTAATTAAAACTGGAAATTCTATTAATTTATTGGACCACTCAAAGCATTGCCATCCAGTAGAACATAGAAAATGCAAGCTCTTAGTCACGGGCACCAGCAATTAGTGTTGCAACTTCCTGTCGTGGCCAGCATTGGTTCAAAATGTGCCATATCGCCAAGACTTAAGTAGTTATTAAAAATATTTTGCCTGTGCTCCTAAATTTTTGACTGTGCCCCTAGCATCTACCAAGGCAGGAAAGCTGAGCATAAATGATGAAAAACTAAGCTTGATATAACATTTTCAGAGAGACTCAGTATTCATAAGTGGAGCCAGATGATCTTTTTTCTTAATATTATTAATAAGAAGGCGTGGAGTGCATCTCTAGTTCAACCCAAATCCGTTCGACTGTGTTGAGGTCATCGCTCTGCGGATCACTCAAGATCTTGGACACACAACCATGTCTTTATGGACTGGGGCACAGTCATACTAGAACAGAAAATGGCCTTCCATAAACTGTTCCCACAAAGTTAAGATAAGTAAATGCCTTGTATGCTCCAAAATGTCTTGTATGTTGAAGTATTAAGCTTTCCCTTAACTGTAACTAAGAGTCCTTGCTCAACCCCTGAAAAACAACCCCATACATTTATCCCTCCCCCAACAAACTTTACTGGTGGCACAATGCAGTCAGGCAGGTAACATTCTTCTGGCATCCACCAAACTCAGACTGGCCTATCATACTGCCACAGAGGCGATTCCTCACTCCACAGAACATGATTCCACTGGTCCAGAATCCAGTGGCAGCATGCTTAATACCACTCCATCCGGCACTTAGTAATGCCCTTGGTGAAGTGAGGCTTGCATGCAGCTGCTCAGCCATGGAAACCCATTCCATGACCCTCCTGGTGCACAGTTTTTGTGCTGGGGTTAATGCCAGAGGAAGTTAGGAACTGCAGTTGAGTCAATGGAGCTTTCGCGACTTTTACGCACTGTGTGCTTCAGCACTCGACCTCACTCTTAATTTACATAGTCAGCCACTTCGTGGCAGTACCATGCTTAAGTTCACTGAGCTTTACAGAATGAACCAATCTATTACAAATGTTTGTAAACCTGACTGCATGGTCGTGTGCTTGATTTTATACACCTGTAGCAAAGGGTTTGAATGAAACATGAATTCAATGAATAAGAGGCATGTCCCAATAATTTTGTCCATATAGTGTATAACACACATAGAAAATATGACCTTCATGTCTGAATTTACTGCTACTGAGGACAGGACTCTCAAAGAAAGTGCTTAAACCATGTTCTTGCTGTCTCAACAACCCCAGGCTTCATTATAAGTGTTTTCAGGTCTTTAGCATTTGATCATCGCAATGTGTACATGGCTCCCTCCTCTCATGCACTCGTTATCAAACCGCTCCTGAAAAATCAAAAACAGTAAATACTTGAACGTACACTATCAGTTTTTGCACTCCACAGGTTACCGTTTTTCCATTTATTTAATAAATTGCAGATTTAAAATTCTTTTTATTCTTGTTCACTGGAACGTTGCGCGAAACTATAAATGAAATCAAATAAGTTGAAAAGTTTCCTTTATAACATGGAAAGAGTATGTAACACTGCTTGTCTGACATCCTATGAACTGGTTGTGGTGATGGTATAGTCAAAAACTAGGCTGTCATTTAGCTTTAAATGTACTGGTTACCTATTTCATCCCATGTAACAGAGCAGTATTTAATGTCCCTTGTAGAATGAATACCTCAAATTACCCCTGCTGTTTGATGAAAAGATGACATTTTCTTGCTAAAAAACTCAAATGATGAACCCTGTAAAACTGCATATTTGTTAGCAAATATATTTATAGTATATTACTTACAGTGTTTATAGTGTATTTTCAGTGAATGCTGAGAATAACATACAAATGTAGAAAATCTCAGTACATGCAAAAACTGACTGGTAGTGTAAATTGCTACTTTTGCATTTTTCAATCAGGCTTCCATCAACATTACAGCACTGAAACTGGTCGGACTCTCAAGAACAATCCTGAGATGGCTCGAGGCCTACTTACAAGACAGGGGTTATTTTGTCAGCACCAATAAATCAGAAAAAAACATGACAATAAGAAGCGTCCACCTCAACCTCTGCACCGACACCAGACCCTTCCTGACTGAAATTTTTCCAAACTGTAGCATTAATTTCTATAGCAATGAAGCACTTTGAGACTTGCAGAGAATTTCATAAATATTTTACTACCCAAAGACCTAAACCCTATACAATTTACATGGCAACCACACACATTCACCGATGATTCCATCACCTTCTACCTACTTCACAAAATACTGACCCAACTGGAGACCAGAAGAGGGCACTATGTGAAGATGTTGTTCAAAACTATAAACCCTTCCAGGCTCAACACTAAAGTCAATGACAGACTGGATTTTTCCTCATCTGGATAGACAACGTTTTGAAGAACAGACCCCAGATAGTACAAATGGGCCACAACATCTTGTTGACCCTCACCCTCAACATTAGGGATGCATCGAAATGAAAATTCTTGGCCAAAACCGAAAAAAAGAGGAAACCAAGGCCGAAGGCCAAAAACCGAAGCACCGAAAGAAATTATGCTAATAATTAGTACCATTGCATTTATGGCTATGACTGTGTACTAACCTTACTAAAATCAAGGCATTGCAATTGCATAA
>JAODUD010000026.1:6197288-6224652 GCA_026784285.1 Stomatorhinus walkeri | reverse complement strand
TTTAGTAAGGTTAGTACACAGTCATAGCCATAAATGCAATGGTACTAATTATTGGCATAATTTCTTTCGGTGTTTCGTTTTTTTGGCCTTCGGCCTTGGTTTCCTCCTTTTTGGTTTTCGGTTCCAGCCAAGAATTTTCATTAATAATATTTTCGTGCCTAGTGGGGACAGAGCGGTGACAAAGGCGCAGATGTCAGGGTATCGGGGAATACGGTGTTTAATTACAGGTAAGGCAGGCAAAACACAGACCGACAATAAAATGACTGGGTTGGGGAAAAACTGAAATGTGGACTAAATACAAAGGACTGATGACAACAATTAAGATGATTTAAAATATTGATGTTGCCGCATTTTAACCTTCAACCTTCAACTATGCCGACTAATTGTGGCAGCCCTACTTTTTACCCAAACTTAGTTCTGCAAAGGGTGGAAAAGAGAACAGAGAACAGAAAATCTTACTCCATGCAGCTGACCAAACTTTAAATTAATTTTAAGTAAAATGCAGTTTGACTGAATCGGCTTATCATGCCCTTGCTTTGCCACTCTGACAAATGCAAAATGATTGAATAAACATTACATGCGTCTCTTTCTGTATTTTTTCTAAAGACTGCGTGCCCGTACTAAACTGTAATAGCGATTAAAGCGATCTATTCTTTTAGTATTTATGTTAAAGCAAGGCTTTTATATTTTATATTTATTATTGTTGTGGGATTAAGCACAAAAACATATGACAAGCACGACTATTATGCATTTTTGGGGGTCACCGAGAACTGCTGACTGTCTCGTTGTTTTGATGGGTTAGCGGTATCCTAATGCTTTTGGCTATTTACAAAAAACAAAGGTATGATACGCTGAAGTACAGCACAGCTGGTGTTTAAAAGAAGCTCGCCGGTTCTATTGATGAGAGGACCTTTATGACACACTCGGACCATTGCAGGAAGGCAATTCACTTACAGCTCCATAGCGGAATCAGTATTTTCCCACACAGCGAATGTAACATTTTGTGAGTTTCACGTGTTTGCTGTTTGTGGACCTATACACCTTGGCCAAATTCTGATTGGTGAATATGATTGACACACGAGAAGCGGCGCTTATGATTGGTCAGAATGACTCGCACAGGAAGCATGGCATGAATTTGCAAGACTATTCTCACAGCAGTTTTAAACCTTGAGTCCGATGTGCTGTATAATGTATATCCTAAATCGCAGCCTTTGTAACTTGTTAATTGCGTTGTTTCAAATAGCGATTTCAATTTGAAATCGATAAATCGTCCAGCTCTAACTGATATACTTAAGAGCATTGATCCACAAACCATCTATCAGGACCATCATGTTTCAGGAGGGGTTGGTAATTTAATCTCATGGGCAAATGGCTTCTAGCAGCTAAAAATATTGCTTGTTAGAGGGTGATTCAATATCAAATATCTGTTAGACTAAACTGGTCAGACTCCATGCCTGACAAATTAATGCTTTTTGTTTGAAACCTCTATCATGGAATTAAAAACACCATTATCTCTGGCATTTATGGCAGATATCGAATGTGATTATAGGTCATATCTATTAAAGCACACTAAAACTATAATGCTGTGGTGAGGATGTTTGGAATTTGTGCTAAAAGAAAGTTATTGACATTCACAGGTCAGTGTTCAAGCCAAAAATTCAATTCAGCATTGCTTTAACAGCACTGATTGAGCATGTAGTCTGTTTATAAAATTGAGTTGCTAAACTTCACCCATTTTCGAATTAAGGTAGTATTAAGATAAGGAATACTTGAAGAAGGTAACTATTCACAGCTAAGTACTGAAAAATACAGCCGACAAACTGACAAATTTATGAATATGAACTAGCATTGTGGCTTGATGGTGTTTTTTTTTCTCAAAAGATACACCTACAAAAACTATGGTTCTTACATGAGGCTGGCTACCAACAATAGTTCAGTGGGTCACTTTTAAACTATGCAAGTTCTTTGTTGTTTCAGTAGCCATTTTCTAGTTAATATCTGCACGTTTTCAGCAAACGCTAAAGGCAAATAAAACCTCAAACGCTGGAAATAATGAATGCAACCCTGCTGAAGTAGACAGCACATTGTAGCCTCTCCTCACACAGCAACATCACAAGTTTGTAGTTTCAGAACAGCAACGTGTAAGTGGTCTAAGGTGACCTTTTGCTCTGATCCCACCCACTGTCTGCGACTGGCTGACATAATTTGATGCTAAAAGACTAGTCAGCAGGACTAATTATGCAGTTCCCATTTTTGGATCTGATGAAATGTATATATTTAGATGCAGATTTTCATCCATATCATGTCTTTGTGAAGTGGTAATAAGATCCATCAAAAATCAAATAGGGTAAAGAGTCAATGGCAGACTGATCCAGTTCACAAAAATAAGCCTCTAATAATCTCACCCTTCTCTTTGCTAACAGAGTACCATTTCCTCAACTTTGGTGAAATCTGCCTTCAGAAAAGATTTCCCAAATAGTTTGAGTGGCTGGACCAGACCAAGGGGACGCCCTTGTAACACCTGGCCGTGGCAGACAGATGGCAATGTGTGCAGGGGGGCAATTTGTCGTAAGGGTGGGCATGGCAACAGCAGTGCATGCTCCCCAACCCAACCTAACCTGCTAATGGGATACCTGCTGTAATAGGATAAAGTGCCATTTTTTTCTATCACAATGTGGTGCTGCTTCAGTTTCAAAACTTTATCAATTCCTTTCCAGTCCCCCTATAATATCTCTGCAAAGTTTTAACAACATCAGACTGGTATGAGAGTCAATAACAAGTGTCTGCTTAAACCACATGTGTTCGCAGAAGGCAGGGGAATAAAGTTATTTATAAAGATAAGATTTGGTATTCTAAAAACTTTTCTTACAAAAAGTGTGTGCGTTTGTGTATAGGGATGAGATCCTCAATCAGGGCCCTCTAATATTCAGGCCAAAATGGTAGTTACGTATTTTTATCAAAAAGTCCACTTTCACTATACCCTTAAATATTGCTTGTTTGATGTTTTTGGATGCTACCACATTTAATTAAATCAAAATAAGATTTGATTATTCTGAATACCAGCATGCTGTAACCTGTTTTCAGACAGCTAACAGTCTGTACCCAGGCTTACCTTCCTGTAAACAGGCGTACGTGTACAGCAGAATCAGCTGGTTTATTTCAAAATCCTTGTAGAATCTCAACAGGAAAGATGTGGGAAGGGCTCCTAATTACACTAACAACTTCCTGAGGAATGTCCACTGAAAGGCAAGTGAAATCTGCAGGACCCCAACATACTGTAGGATAACAGCTTCATGCAATATGCGAATACAGTTAAACTAATGTGGATTAGTTTAAGTTTCAGATATAACCTGACTATGGAGTACAGTTATGCATTACCATCTACATTTGCACTGCACTAAGGGTGACTTTCTATGGACAAGAGAAAATGAAAAATGTAAGCACACAGCATTCATTTCGGTGGGTTGCAATTGCATATAGCTAGTATAGGCACTCGTTCCAAAAAAAACTGGCAAACCATATAATCACAGACAAACTCATTCACCATTTCTAGATATATTCCAAAACCCTTATCTTTGGAAATCCGGAAACCCAAGTCCACCACTTCATACCTCACATTCCTTGACTTTCAGAGAAAGAAAACAGAAACACTCAGGAAGCCTCACATCCTGCCTTAAATCACGTGTTTCCTAGCAAACATTCCCCACTACATTGTCAGCTGCAAGTGATCTTCCTTCAAGCACAGCCCTGCTCCCTCAGCAAGGGCTCTTAAACACAGTGAAGCCCACAGATTCAAATTTCTGCATACATTAAAAAGGCTCATCAGTGCATACAAATTCACACACAGACACACACACGCAAAAATTCCTCCACCCACTTTCCATAAAAATTTATACAGAAGCACACCACTGAAGTGGCCAGAGGAAATCCACACAACATGTGGTGGTGAGATTTGAATCCCTAACTCTGGAGGTTACAGTGCTCAACATTAAGTCACTACAGAATTTTAATTCAAAGTGAATTTTGAAAAAGCATACATTTTAACTGGTACAAAAAGTTGAACTGTAATAAGCTGCATATTTTAGATAAGGCGTATGCCAATCTTTGAGAGACATTCCCTGCTTCATATAGGGACTGCTCCCTGGTTCAAGAAATTAATCCTATCATATAGCAGAGAAAGAGACAGTTAAGCTATTAACTTATTAGTATAGGAAGATCTATGTACGCCAATATTTAAAACGGAACATCTAGAAATAAATATTGTTCCAAACATAAAAAATGTGAGTACATGGTGCCCCCCCCCCGGCTGTGTGCCTGTGCTAGACCTTATGCTGCCCAGGTAAGACCCTTACCAAGATAAACAACTGGAAGGTGGACAGATGGATGGATGCAATCTCTTTAACTTGCCAAGATGTGAGACAAGAAAACAACACTAAATTAAATACACAAATATTTTGAAATGACACTTTCCTCAGTTGTCAAACAGTAAATGTATTGTAGTCTGAGGCTTTCCAAACTGTCATGCTTCAAATTTGTAATTTTATCAAATTATCATATAACAGGGATGACACAGCGTCTATGGAGTCCAGTTGAAGACAAAGAGCTTGAAGGAAAGTGTTAGAGCAATGAAAAAACGTTTCATGTAAGCCACTGATCAGTGTGAGAGATGTGTAAAAAGCAAGCTCAGAGCAAATTTTCATTGGTTATACTGGCTGTCTGTTTGAGATGTAGAATAACATGAGTAGCACACACTGTAATTAGGGTCCCACGGTGCTAAAACGCACACACCTTACAGCAGGGAGGATTGATTGTATGGTCCAAAAATGCAGATGGGAATTTTCCCATACACAATATTACACACAAAAATCTATCAGACTATCCCAAGGTCACTATTCAAAAGTCTTTTATAAACTCTAATATTTTAGGCCAGTCAGGATGAAAAGCAGAGAAATGATTTGCAGTATGTGAGCCTGCTGTTTCTTCTATCAGTGGAACCACATACATGTAAAGCTGATAATGTAATAAGGGAAGCAAGCCATTCAAAGAACTCATGAATGGTATAAAAATGGCAGTTAACATTACACCAGTTTGACTTCACAGAGCTTGCAAGGAGAACTAAGCATGTGAAACCTAAAATGGAAATTATGCTCATGATTCTAATAATGTCTACTGGACTGAGCAGTTTACTGTTCAAATTCAGGGGCTGCATCCTTCAAAAGGTTTGCACAATGAATCTTAGAATTTTGGCAAAAGAATAACTCATTTCTAGCTGGATTTTAAAGGTGCTTTAGAAAGGGAACAGCCTTGTGGTGCTGTTGTGAAACATTTGATCTTCAAATGCAGCCTTAGAAGGATGCAGCACCTGAATTCGGACACAGCAAGTGTGTGCTCATATGTGAGAAAACCACTTCTGTAATATAGCCTAATAAAATGACTGAAACTGACGCCTTGTGTTCTGAAGATTTCCAAGGTACCCTTGTACTCTCAAATCTGTTCAAAAATAAAATAAGTTCAGTGTACAACTGATGCATCAAATATGAAAAAAGATTTTTATTTTACTGACTGCATCTTAATTTATTAACATGTATGGTGATTTTAAGAGGACTAGGAAAAATGAGAAAGTATCACTGTAGTGTAAAAAAGATTACATCTAGTTTTAAAATTGAGCCCGAACATAGATCCTTTACTTTGAAACAAAGCAGACAAAGACCAAACAGAAATGCTTTCAATTTCAAGACCAGATCAAGTAAGTAAAAAAGCAGTTTGAGACCAATAGTGGGCCCAACTACTACTACTTATCACAGCATTAACTTGTGATGTAAGGAGGAGGATGAAACCAAGAATAAACACAATTCAAGTGACATCATAATTAACATTAATCATTGTTACACTGATAAAAAGCTGAGTTATAGGTCACCTCCATCCTTACTGCATTAGTGGCTAAGAATTAAATATGTGGCAAGAGACCTGGAGACTGAGGAGGCTGAAATTAGGGCATACTACAGACAGCATGATAAAGACACTCAAAAAGCTACTTAGCACAAGAGGTTCTTTTTTAGATTAATAAATCCTAAAGCAAAACAGCACAGCTAAGCAGGAAATTAAATAATCAATAAAGTACTGCCTTGGCATTTCACATTGTAATCAATAAGGGGGAAACAGCACTCGGTTGCCGTGAGCAATTAGGAGGATTACAAAAGCAGGAAATTTCATATAATATTTCAATGGCACAAACAGGAAATTTGGGCATAGGTCCCACCTACATAATATTACTTCAGATAATTTACATATTTAAATACAAGCACACATTGTTATTAAAAGCACAATATGTAATTATTATTAAATATTTATGAGCACGGCATTCATGAATGCATTACACAATACAGGGCTGTTTTCAAATGGCCAGTAAAAATGCAGTGAAAGCATGAATGATTTGCAGAAAAGGGCAAGGAACAAGTCCCTCTTCTTACTTATAACCATTAATAAAAGAAAAAACACCCTACTGAATAAATTATCAATTTGGAAAATATTAAATGCGCTTAAGACCGTATTAAATATGTCCATTCAGGCAGTCAAAGTTAGCCGCTTATGTATTTTACACTTGTCTAACAGATGGGGTTTCATTTGAATGCCACTTTTGTTACAGTCTTACAATGTGTTGTAAAGTATTGCACAGCTAACCTAGTTTCCCTGAACATTCCTGGTAAGCTCAGCCTGGCTGCACTTATGCCTAGTTGGCTCCTTGACAGATCCTTCTGATGTATTATCTACCAGACATCTACTACAGACAAAAAGCATCTGCTAAACAAAGATACAAATAACTGATGCTTCCTTTTGAGCCATTATTGGTTGATACCAATTCTGGAGCTAGCATATTAGTCCATCCCTAGAGAATGGCAGTGTGCACAGCACAGTATGGCAATCCCAGTCTAGAGAAATGAAGCAGAATGGTAGTAAAATGTATGGCACAAATTTTCTTCCATACATTAATAGGTTTATATCAGCGTTTCCTAACCCAGTCCCTCCCCGCTGCCAGTAGGAGGCTGGGAGACAATAAAAATGTGCACTGTATGTTGTCACCAAGGCCTGGATTGGGAAATTGATCTAGATCAAACTAAGGGAAAGCTAAACTACATTAACAGAACAGAGAATGGTAAAACAATTCCTTAAAAAGCACCATCAAAAGCAGATAATCACATCTCATTTTTTACTGAGAGATTAATATAATTATACCTACCAGTATAAAAAAATATTATCAACCAGTCTGAGAAACTAAAATAGGCATTAGATAGTACACAAATACATTTTGTAATCTTTACTTTTTTTTAAACTGTACAGGAAACGCTGATATAAACCCATTAATGTATGGAAGAAAGTCAGATATTAGCCTGATTCGATTTGATAACTGACACACTAACCATACCATGTACACTCAATATATGATTCTTTAAGGAAAACCATCGATTTTAATAACGCTGATTTCAATTGCTCAAGATAGGACTAATCCTGCTTCTGCTGGCAGAAGGCTACATCGCGTGGAAGGCTGCTACCAGGCTGAAAATTTCTAATACCGTAGTATACAAAAACATGGTGAAGTAGGACACACTGGGAATGACCAAAAACTAGAAAAACTAGTAAAAAATTCTTTATAATTACAGAAATGACTGTCAACGTATCTAACCATATCTCATGAATAAGAGGATGACATCAAGTGACCATCAAAAAGAATGGGAAATATTAATGCGTTGCAAAGACAAGTTTGTAACAGGGCCCTATAAGCAGGATTTATGTCCAGTAAATCAAGGCAAAAGCCCTTCATTAATGAGATACAAAACAGCCAGGTTGGAGTTTCCAGAAAAAATTCTTTTACACAGAAGAATACCCAAAAATGGAATGAGTGAAATAAAATCTTGCCGTGGTCTCTCATATTATTGTATATTATTTTCTCCTGAGTTGTATGTGCAGTTTCCATGTGCTGTCCTGTTGCATGAGTTCTCTCTGGGTTCATTTTTTCCTCAAAGACAAAAAGTTAGGCAATTTGTATGTTTGTGCATGTATGTGGTCTGTGATGCCATGCCTTGTGCCCTATGTCATCAGGGATATTTGAAAGTTTATAACTGATGGCATTGTTCTTTGTGATTGACATGTCTTAATATAATAGATAATGTAGTGGAAAAGAACATGGACGGTACACCAGATGTACCCATCACATTGCCATTCAGGATCATCAGCAACTGAAAGCAAATGGAAAGTAGTTTGTCTGTTCTAGACACACTGAAAATTAATAAGAACCCAGTTCTATCCAAACTTTTTTCTGTCAGACCCCCCTTTTGCAGATAAGATTTCAACATATAGACCTGGGAGTGGTTCATGCCACTGATGTGCTTGTAAAGACAATAAGGATGTACTCACACTAGACAGTTTGAACCGTGCCCGAGTGCGTTTCACCACCAAAGCACGGTTCGTTTGACTAGTGCGAGTGCTCCGAACCGTGCCCGGTTTGTTTAGCCGTCCCTGGCCCGCTTGGAAGAGGTGTGCCAGAGTACGGCTCAGTTGGATTCGGGCGCGGCTTGCATGTAGTGTGAGCGCTAACCGTGCTGGAGCAAGGAACAGGACTCGTGACGTGACGTTTTTGCGACGCTCCAAGTGATAGTAAGTTACAAGATTATTAGCTATAGGACGCTACTATCATCATTACAAAAAACTTTATAAACATATTGTATTTCAAATTTCATAATGCACTTCAGCTGGTACCTTGCAAACCTCATACGAGCAGCACGACTGAGTGAAAATTTTCGTGCCATGACAGCGATAGATCTGTTTAGCAACAGGTTGTGAGAGGGCTGTGGACCACCGCGGACCAAACAACTCAAAATTACTATCAACAAAGTAACCAGACTGATGGACTCCATTGCGTTCATTGAGAGCGCCGCCCTTCCTGTTAATCCTGAAACCGTCGTTTCTAAAGGGGCTTTTATGAACTTTACCATTAAATAAAATAAATAAAAACATAATTTATTATCCAATAACTCTTGCTTATGATGCATTCATTTTAATAGAAAAAACACCAGTGTATTAACTTGAACAAAAAAAAAAAAAACTCAAAATCAGTGATGCACCAAGAAAGAAATTTCTGATCAATACTCATCGCCGATTACTTCAAAATCTCAAACCAATACCAAATACAAATCGTTTGGGATATTGTGCTTAAATATGTTTAGACACTCCACCCAAATAAATAAAACTTAATTCAATTCCAAAAATATGGAAAAGTATTTTTTGGTAAGAAAACTCCAACAGCTGCAATGGGTTGGCCCCCCATCCAGGGTTGTTCCCTGCCTCGTACCCATTGCTTCCGGGTAGGCTCCGGACCCCCCGCGACCCAGTGGGATAAGCGGGAATGGATAATGGATGGATGGATGAAAAACTCCAACAGTCCCAGAACACATTGCACAATACGCAAATACATGTGTCATGTTTATTTGCGCTGCTATGACAAGAAAACCATGCATTTTACCCTTTATGAAATAAAATTACCCTAATGAAATATAAATTACTTTTTTATTATAAAGGTCAAAAGCAAGAATTTCTTGTCATACGAGTACAAATGCGCATAAGTAGAAATTTGCGCTGTTACAACAATCGATTCCCACATGAACCGCTTTAAACGTGAAAGCGTGCTTGCATACCATATATGTGCATCCCTGTTAATAACTGTACACATCTTATATATTTATAATGTTTAAACAGAGAAGGGCTGGCCATCAAGTGAGAAACTGATTTTGCTTGCATTACTGATGGTCTAGCATTATTTGGCCAGTATTGCAACGGTCTCTTTTGGAACAGATTTGTTTTTCAGAAACTCTCCATACACTGTTTTGCCTTATGGTGAGCAATAAAATTTGTTGTGTTGAAATGTTTAGTAGATCGGCCTTTTGAAATTTTAGCAGAGTAATGTTTGAAAAATGCACTTCTAGCGTTGTTTTCAATCACATTATAATAATTCCACACAGCAGACAATTTTCTAACTGTTTAGCACACAGGTATGCAAAGCAAGCAAGTATCACCATTTTAAGATAGATAGATAGAACTTTATTGATCCCACACTGGGGAAATTTACTTGTTGCTACAGCCAGTGAATAAAAAGCAATAGAAAGAAAACACACCAAAAAAAGGGGAATTATCAGCAGGAAATGTTGGCTTTTTAACCATTGGCCTGCTGTATCGACTGATACCAATAGTTGGCCAATACAATAGGTACATCTCTACTCAAAAATGTAGAGAAGTATCAGCTGAGTGAAAACCAAGTTGGTTGTGCTTATTTTTACGCCTAGTCCAGTACTTGGTAGTGAATTTCAATGGCAGTGAACATTTAAGCAGGACCTATTTGTTTCCATTCATTTTGGAAAAGCCCTTTGCTGTTTGTGGTGTTTTTACTGAAGTACAGCTGCTCCACATGGTTTGCACTAAGGCTTGTTTTCTTTTGCATCAAACATGCTGGTGCATTTTTCCCAACCTAAAGGCAATTGTAGCAAAGACATACTGACATTTTCATCCTGATTTTATTTGCTAACAAACCTCCGAATGAGCCAATGAACCTCTGGGTTGAGAAATCAAAAAGATGGATGATTATCATTATCATTTAATAATGATAAAAAAAAGCAATCATCTAGATATGTAATTGTTTACACTTATTCCCCAAGATTAAATAGGGACTTGTTTTTTAAAGATTAAAATGTTTTTTTGTATTGTGCCTACTGCTTGTAATCCAGTGCTTGTACTTGTTTTTAATGCTTTCACATTGCGTATTTGCTTGTCTTTGTCCCAAATTCAAAGTTAGCTTCCCTGCTGAAAACCAAAAAGTACTGTGCATAAGAGAAAAATTTAAACTTACCGAGTTTTTCCACGAGTTTTAGCATGACCCCACCAATGTGAATCTCGCCTGTGACCCGCAGCGAGACGTCCCTATGGAGATCGGTCACGTGCATCTTCAATTCCCAAGTGCCGTCAGCATAGCAGCCATCGGGCATCCGTATACCGTCCAGCGCCATCCTTACAAGAAAAATACATTTTGTGCTTTCATTCTTATTACGAAGAACGAGGTTTTCATCATATACGACAAATATGGTCTCTGCTTTAAGAAAACTTCTCGGCTAACAGTTGAGAACCGTAACGAATATTTAAAATAAAAAATCATTTTACAGGGGCTTTCTGAATATTAATGTCTATCTCTCTCACACACACAAACAGTTCTTTCGACTAAAATGCAATTGGCTAAAATGTACTTGTTTAACATTATAGGTCAAAACAGTACGCAATTAAATCCAAATAAACGTCCTGGCCCTGGCCTAGCGAGATATGAACACAAATGTAACTTCCAAAGTCAATGAGACACAATGTATCAGTCGATGTAATACGCGATCACCTGCTGTAGTTAACGGAAACTGCATTTTAGTCATTATAAAGATGATTACGTAAGTAGCTCAAATCTCTATCTGCTCCTAATACGAACTTACTGCGGGTGCTTTTCATAATAATAATACTACTAATAATAATAATAATTAAAAAACGAGTAGTAGTCTTTGGAAAACAGTGTTTGCCTCTACTGATCTTTAAAAGCCAGCTCATCTTAAGTTAGGAAGCTAGTAAATGAGCCAAACCTTGCCCCGTTCGAGCAGCCATAGAGTGCGCAGTTTACAGTTAACATTGTTTCTCCCTCTTAAAAACGAATATTATTTAGAACGTCCACTCACCTTCCTGAATACAAAAGTCCTCCTGTTTCTAATTCTATAAGTGGCCTTTTTTATATCAAACTACTTGTTTTGTCCGAAGGAAATTTTCAAAAACCCCTGTAAGTGAAATATCCCGAACTGTCTCCCGAGGGTTTCGCTAATGGAGTCCAGCCGTCTCGCTTTCACCCTCCCTTTTTCCAACAGATAACGTCACTCGCTTCTCCAATCCCACTTTTTCCTTTTGGTTAAGAATCTAAACTTGGAAATTTTACGGCAGCCGCCTTAAGACATTTTTTCATAATGAAATCTGCTGAGTGTTTACGCCATACTCGGGAGATTTAAATTTGTTTGTGGCAAAGATTTTTGTTTATTAAATGGGTTTTTTGCCAGTGTTCTCAAAATGAATAATTGCTCGTCTCACCATATTAGTTTTGGGACCTTAATGGTTTTGTCGAAACTCCATTAGGTAAAAACTAAAAATCACAAGTTAAAAGTAATCATAGTGCATATTTCTCCCCGACGATACCTTTTATGGAAATAGTGCCGGGCTTGCGGGACTACATCCGGGGATCAGTGTGGGGTCTTGGAATTTATTGGTGGTTCATTTACAAAATCTGTTAGAAGTACTTAACGTTTAGTAAGTGTATATATTGTTTGACAATTAACACGACGGACAAAATTCTGATTGTAATTTTAATTACAGAAGTATGTCGTTTTTTTGTCAACCATATTCCTTTTATCGCATTTTTATTAATAAATCGTGAAATGTTACACATAATAGGCCTACTTGTTTAACCCTTACAAGAAAAATTTTTAGTTTAACCCGTCCATTTAGTTTTCACTATCATTTTTGCTATACCCGTTTTCATCCGTTATACCAATGGTTACAATGCTTAAAACGGAATGATCAAAAGAGAAATTTGACATCAGACCTAAATCAGTTCATAAGTAAGATTCTAAAGTGACGTGTAACACAAAAAAAGAAGAGATGAATTAATGGTGCTGTATCTCTTCAAAAGAGTACCAGACACGTATGCAAACAAATTCTCTTCCTGTGGCTTTAATGATGATTTGTACATTGCGCCGGATATTATAGCTTGCTGATGCGTTACAGGTTCATGATGTAGCACCATAGGTACTCCTGTACGGTTGGTATTCTGTCTCAGGCTGTCTTTGGAGTTGGCATGTTCTCTGGTTTCCTTCCACAGTCCAAAAATGTGGTTATGCAAACTGGCGTCTATAAATGCCCTATAGGGGGTGAGTACGTGTGTCCCATGCAACTGGAATCCTATCCAAGATGTCCCCTGCCTGGTGCCCTATGACCCTATACCAGATTAGTGTTTGCGGTCGATGAATGGGTAACACATGGGTGCAGCACCTGAAAATAGAAGAAAAAACTTAACAAGGATTTTATATTGCTGATAAAAATTGAAGAAGCTAAATTATTTGGTAGGGGGAGAAATACAAAAACAAAAAACACTAAAGTAATTATTGTTGCACATAAATATCTGTCTGCACGTGTTAAAATAATGTATCATTCTGTTTCAAATAAAATGTAACATATTTCAGTGTTTATGGGTTTAGATTTGATTCATTCTAGTTGATTGGAGACTGGGAGATTATAAACTTGACCATAATTTTTAAGAGAGGGGACACCTTTCACTTTCACCATACTATCCTTTGTCGTTGAACATTTTTCAACTCAGCATTTTTACAGTGTTGTTTTTAAACACAAAGTTGTGTTATTGTAGTGCATCTGTAACTGAACTCAATATTCAATCTATTAATTAAATGTTTGTTGATATACATAGCTTTCTATTATATTGATTTGAATTATATTGATATGAACGGGGGGTCATTCTTTCTACAGAATAGTGTAAACAGTGTGAAGCCGATTTGGAGGCATGGTTACTCCTAGCCCTCACCCCTCTAATGCAGGACAAGATCCTACAAAAGAATTCAGCTGTGCACTCTGCATAGAAGCAATTTATATTCCTTTTTGCTGTAGCAGTGACAAGAGCTAGTGTCTGGTCAAAGCACCATTGCCTTATATAGGCTGTGTTTAATTAGAGTTTAAACATGGAGTAAGAAGTATTGGTAGACAGTGAAATGAACTCACCAAGTGAATCACAGAGGAAGTATGTGTTGCATTGTGCTGAGTCATAATCAATAACAATAAAAATAAATTTGACCAAATACTGTTATTGTACAATGGTAAAATGTGAGCACCAGCTGTTATAGCATTTCAATAAATCTAAGTCATGCAGAAGTTAAAAAATGTTATAGCTATGCAACTTAAAAATGCTTGACGCCCCTCCATGGCTGTGCATTTCATCTCTGTGGTTCCATCTCTACATGTGTAACTTGAATGCTCTCCTTATGTTTGCATGGTTTTCTGCCTGCAGCCCAAAAAGAGCTGTCTAAATTGCCCATTGTGTGAGATGGGGGCTGATGTGTGTATCCGTGAGTTAGGACTTAGTATGAATTGTGTTTTTGATTTGTCACTGGTTCAAATCCTGTTACTGTGATGCCACCGTTGGGCCATTTAGCACACAGGGTGTTGAGCCCTTAATCCCAATTCAGCGATGCTGGAGTCTGGCCAACCTTGTGCTGTGACCCAAAAACTTGCTCTCACTTGTATGTCTGTGTGTCATAGAGAGCAGGGTGGGATAGGCAAAAAGGAAATTTCCATTCATTGATGAATAAAGTGTCACTATTGTATGTATGTATGAAGAAGCACTGGTAATCCACCCAGGGCTGCTACTTAGAATATGCTCCAGGGTTACAAAAATCCCATATCAGAGAAGCTATCCATCCAAATCCCATACCAGAGAATCCCATACCAGCCTATCCAAATCCCATACCAGAGAAGCTATCCATCCATTTTCTGAAACCACTCATCAATTTAGGGTTGCAGGGGGATTGGAGCCTATCCCAGAGACTATGGGTGCAAGGCAGGAAACAACCCATGATGGGGTACTGACCCATTGCAGAGCACAGTCACACAGGCACACCTATGGGTAATTTGTCAACTCCAGTTAGCCTCAGCAAGTCTTTGGACTGTGGGAGCAAAAATGAAATACCCAGAGGAAACCCCATGACAACACAGAGAGGACATGCAAACTCCACACACATGGAACCATGGCAGAGACTCAAACCAAGGTCTCAGAAGTGTCAAGCAACAGTGCTTACCACTGCACCATCGTGCCACCCAAGAGCAGAGAGAAACCATTATGAAAAATTGATGGATAGAGATGCTACTTTGCCTTCTTTGAGAGAATAAAGTAAAAATTCAAATTTAAAATATGACAACCTGGAAACAGGGACACATTTAGCTTGGTTTGACTGTGGGTGCAGTGAAAAATTTTGGAGCATTGTTGCAAAAATATTGATTTACAATAAACCGTTTGACATATTTTTCCAAATCGCTATGGTGTAACCAAGTGTATGTTTTAACCTCCTGAGACCCCACGCATTCATTTATGTTCATTGTAGTGGACATGTTCTTTTTGTATCTATCTTTTCACTGATATAAGGAAACGTATTTATTCCTGTTGTAAACTAAAGAGGACATGGTGTGAAATTAAAAATAAAAATAAATTTGAATAAATCTAAATTGTAAGATGTCTTATTTCCTCCAAAGACAAAATAACCTAAAATTGAAGGATACTTTTTTCCTTGGGTCTCGGGAGGTTAAATAAAGATAATTTCTGATAATTCACTCTTTATAATTCGTAATGCTAACTCATCCTGTTTTATTTGGTTCATTTGTTGTCTTAAATTCACGTATTCGCTTTAGACAAGTGCTTCTGAAACGATTATGAATGTGTTAAAAAGGTGCTTTTAAAACGACAACAAAAAGTTGCTTGCATTTAGTTTGATAGTATAACTGACATTTTTTTTAATTATCAATGTACATTTATAAACGTACTTTATCATAACTGTATATTTAACATATCTAACTTGGGAGCAATGTGTTTGCTTAACTGGCATGATTTTAATAATCATTGTCTTGATAAATCGAAAATATTTCCTATTTTGCTTTACCGATATGGATTATTAAATTCGACTAGCAGAGCATGCCACATACTGCTATATTAGTAAATCAGCATAAGCACTAAAACGGGGTTTATGAAAGGGACAGGTCAGCAGCCACAACATGTTTTAAAAGAAGAGATATTGTGGATAAAATCAAGGTAACAAGATGTCTGTAGTGTGATATCGTGCTGCTCCACTAATAAATATTAAGATGTTAATAGCAGCTACTTATTCCATCAGTTCTCACAACTTGCAAATGTGGAAAAAATCCCGAAGACTTTTTTACTAATCCGATCAGCCAATCAAATGTCAGTAGAATGATTGACAGAGAAGAAAACCTCTCTCTGTTTTTGCTTTACAAATCACCAACCAATCAAAGGTATGTATTATCTGTGGGGGGGGGGGCGAGAATCTCTGGTGTAGCCCACCCCAGCACCCCGTTAGATCCAGCCCCGGTCCACGACAAAGGCTTCATGTTGGGATCATAGGGTTGGGAGGATAAAAAGAGGGGCTTCATTGCGGGCAGAACAGAAACGTGATTCGCGGGATTTACGGGAATACCGTTGGCGCGGAAGAGAACTACGTACCCCTCCCCCGGATGCAAGTACAGAACGGAACACCGAAACAGAAGCTGGTAAAGCTAAAGTTAGTTAAACTAATATGTGGACCAGCGATTAAACAATAACAAGCTACCAATTGCATCGTTTTGAGGATTATGTGAGGTTTATTCACTAGTGCAGTGGGTTGCTCGTCTGTTGCAGGTTGTTTTAAATTTGTTTTGCTTCTCCGCAAAGAAGTAAAAGCATAGAAATTGGCATCGTTGTGTATTCTGACATACACGTACAGGAAAATGTTTTAAGATAATCAGCCGGTATAATTACGGCTGGAACAAAATACGGGAAATATGAGGCTCCTGACCTGTCACACGTTCTCAAGGCAAATCGTAAATGTCTAAGACACGACAGCGAAACATAACTACTGTACTGAATTAATCAGTGTATTCTTCAACCGCCCTAAAATGTTTAGGTCAATGTAGAATGATATTGTCAAGTTTATTCGATAGGGTCTTCATTGAACCTTCCATCATTGAACGTTCTTGGAGGATATATTATAAAAAAAATAGGTTGCCTAATAATTTCTGATATATGAAAGAAACGTACTGTGAAGACTAGTAATGGAACAGTTAACTTCGAGGCCTCGCAGCACGTATGAAGTACGATAGTTTAATAAGAACATAAGAAATTTACAAACGAGAGGAGGCCATTCGGCCCATCAAGCTCGTTTGGGGAGAACTTACCTAATAGCTCAGAGTTGTTAACTTATCTAGCTCTGATTTAAAGGAACGTATGGTGACCAAGTCTGCACACAATATTCTAGGTGGGGTCTTACCAAGGAACTGTATAATCGTAGCATCACCTCCCTTCACTTAAACTCCATACACCTAGACATGTAACCCAACATTCATTTGGCCTTTTTTATTGCTTGCCCACACTGGCAAGAATGGGACATGGAAGCATTAACATACACACCAAGGTCTTTTTCATGATCAGCTACCTTTAGTTCAGTGGAACCCATAAAGAATCTGTACTTTATATTTCAACTCCCTGCATGGATTACCTTACATTTATCTATATTAAATTTCATCTGCCAGATATCAGCCCAGTTGCTTAAATCAAGATCCCATTGTAGCCTCGGTGCTGCTAATTTAGTATCTGCCACATCACCTACCTTGTTGTGGTCTGTAAATTTAACCAGTTTACTGTATGTATTGGTGTCAATCATTAATGTAAACTAGGAACAACAATAGTCCTAAATTTGAACCCTGCAGTACCTCACTATGAATGCAGGCCCACTGTGACATTGTGCCTCTTATAAACTACTAGCTGCTTCCTGTCTGTTAACCAGTTTTTGATCCAAGATGTTACAGTTCCTAAAATCCCTGCAGCTTTGAGTTTAAGCAAGATCCATTTGTGGGGGACAACATCAAAGGCCTTCTGGAAATCTAAGTAGATCACGTCGTAGGCTTTTTTGTGATCAATTTCTCTTGTAGTTTCCCCAAAGAGCTCAAGTTGATTAAACAGGACCTGTCTCTCCTAAATCTATGTTAGCTATCCCTCAGAATGTTATTTGAATCCAGGTAATCTCCCATTTTCACTTGGATTATAGCTTCCATTACCTTTCCAGTTATGCAAGTTAAACTGATTGACCTATAGTTTGCTAGATTACTTCTATCCCCTTTTTTGAATATGGGGGTTATATTAGCATGCTTCCAATACCACACCAGTAGATAAGGAGTTCTGAAATATTAAAGTTCTTATAAAAGTCTCTTTTGAAACTATAGGTAAGATGCCATCAGGGCCCTGCGATTTATTTATTTTGAGTTTATCTAGGCTTAGTACCACATCAACCTCAGTTACACATATGCTAGTCATAGACAACGCTGTACTCATACTAAATGGTGGTAAATTACCCATGTTATCTACTGTGAAAACCTGTATAAAATAATCATTAAACTCATTTACTATATCAATTTCATTTTCAATTATAAGGCCCTTACTATCCTGCAAATTAGTGATTTCAGCTTTTAGAGCTTTTTTGGAGTTAAAATATTGGAAGAAACTTTTATTGTCATCCAGACAGAGAATAGAACTCAGCTAGTCATGCCGCACAGCACAGGGATTGCAGAGCCGCCACCCATCCTACTCCAGGGGGAAAATGACTGTTATTTTGGATACATAATTCCCACCATTCTCAGCCTAAAATGTAAATTATTTGGAAATTTGACACAGGTGTAGTTCTCAGCTCACATCTTCTCAGCTATTATCAAGGCCATTGACACTCTGTTTGCGGAGGTATCAGCCTCCCATGAGGCTAGGATGGCAGCTTCCACCAACCCAACGTTCAGACTATGGTGGCTTGCTGATAAAGAGAGAGAATACATGAGAATAACATTAGTCTAAGAGGCTCGTCTTCTTGACAGAGTGCCTTCTGATAATGCCAGCACCATTGGACATGTCCCATTGCGAAGTGAGCCAGAAGATTTCTTCAAGCATGGATGACGAGTTTCACAACAGAAGATGACATACAGAGGTATCTCCAAGATTCACACAAGACATTGGCTTCATTGAATCCAAATCCAATTATCAGAGCCCCCTTATTAAAATACAATACCACGCTCATCAAATGCTCAGCCTTTGACAATAGCCTTTCTTCCCACTCTGTTCGAGCAGGACACACACACATCAATAATCAAGTGTTAAGGCAGTGAGCACAGATGAACAATTTCTCGAGCCATTTACAAGGCCTTCAGGAACTGGATTACTGCACAATTCAGAGGTCCTATGGTCTAAAACTTTGCTGAATATCCTTTCTTGAGTTGTTGAATTTGGGCCCAGCTTTGAAACTAATTGGTACTCCCAATCTTGGGATGAAGGAACAAAGATGAATTGGGTTATATATCATAGCTACATACCTTTAGCACGTTCTGGCATGGATGTAAACAGAAACAACTTCAATGACAGCAATTTATGACTCAGATATCCTTAGCTTACAGCATTGGAATTACATCAGTCCTGGCATTTTAACTGCTTTATTTAATATTCCTCAGTTTCTGTTTTTCTTCTACATTTAACATGACAAAATTGCAGTCACTTTCATAGTATGACACAGTGGTGTACTGGCCACAAACCACAGTGATTGTGGATCAAACTAATTACTAGAATCAAGAAAAATGTCCCTCTAGTGTTAGAATGCAGATACACTGGGCAGTTCTGTTTGTTGTGCTGGTAGAGAATAGGACCCATCTTAAATTCACAAACGTAAAACAACATTTTAATCCAGAAGTATGTTAATGTATATGATTTAATTCTGTATTGTCATTAGTTTGATGAACATTACTCTCAGCTTAAACAATAATTTTGCTTAAATGTATGTATTTATAAACAAATAAATACAGTTCTTTCAAAAATTGTTGCCACAAATTTAATACAGCAGTTTTAACTTCATGGGTGAATGCAGAGGACTTCAATGTGCAAAAATACATATGAAAAAACAGAAAAACCATTCATCAAGAGCTGACCTGGGTAAGTAAAAAAAAAACCTTAAAATCTTAACAGGAATAGAAACTGGGTGTTCTAATAAGGGAGATGTTGAATTTGGTTTCATGTAAGTGAGTTTGACCTCATTGGCCTATCTGCGTTTTTTTGGATTGAAAGAGGAAACTGGAGTTTATGTAGGAAACTCATTATTGTAAAATGTATTGTATACAGTTTGATAAAGACATTTACTTAGAAACCTGACATAACTATACAGCACAAAGACATTACAGTGCATGGCAATCACAAAGAACTATTTACAAAGTTGGCACTAGCCCAATCTGCTGCATTGCCCCTTGGTACCTCCAGTGCTACACTGCCCCCACTTAGGGGGTTAACTGTCCTGGAACCCCCACAAAGTTTTGAAAGTGTTGTGGAAAGCAGTGAGTCCTCTGTGGCCACGGGGTCCCAAATCCCCCATCGCCCAGATCAGTCCCTGCTGCCGGGAGGGATACTCACCACTGGTCCTGCCGATGGCTGCTCCGAGTGGGCCAGGGGCTGTATGGAGCCAGGCGGTTATGGTGTAGCACAACAGTCCTGCACCACTCCGGCATCCACACTGTGTACGCCACATTGGAGATCTGTTCCAAGACCTGATCAGGGCCCCTCCAGTGTCTGTCGAGCTTGGGTGACCACCCCGTTTCGCTGAAGGCCTGTCCCCGGCAGCATATTTCATACGTCCTACTCTGTCTGGCCATGGCCGCGTCCTGATGATCCCTGGGCGGCTCATGGAAGACATCCATATGCTCCAAGAGCTGGTGCCAATAGTCCAGTCCCATGGTCACCGGCAGCTCCAACTCAAAGCTAAACACCAGCTCCACCGGGGACTGCAGCTTATGACCAAACATGAGGGCGCCATGGGTGCAGCCGGTACTATCATGCACCACTGCACGATATAGCCACAGATTCAGGGGAAGGTAGGCATCCCAATCGCACTGCTGCTCATCCATGAGGATCCCCAGTTGTGTAGGTAGGGTATGGTAGAACCGCTCCACTAACCGGTCATTCTGAGGATGAAGGGGGGTGGTGCGGATCTTCATGATCCCCAGCTGCTGGCAGACCTCACCAAACACCTGCACCTCCTTTCCCTGATCACTGTGTAGCTCCTTGTGGACCCTGAACCTACAAAAGAACTCCTCAAGGAGTTTACCTAATTTAGTGGTTGCACTCTGATTGGGAACCACATACACCTCAGACAACTTCGTTGAATAGTCCATAGCCATGAGTATATAGTACTTCCCGGCCTCAATGCAGGAGAAGGGGCCCAGGGCACCCACCCCCACAAGCTCCATGGGGACCCCCACCAGGTATGGCTGCAGGGCAACCTGGGAATGCCAGCTAGGACCCTTCCAGGCCATTCACATGTCACAACAGTACAAGAATTGCTCGTGTCCTGCTGGCAGCCAGGTCTAGTACAAGCATTGCTGCAGCTTCCCTAAGATCTTTTTTACCCCAGCCCTGACGGCTCGGTATACTGACGTCAACATGGTGTGTGTAGGCTTCATGGCACTAGTAGCTACAGCAGTTCCCCTGCACCATCTGGCAGTCACCAGTGCCAATACAGCATGCCCCCATGCTCATCCAGGGTGTCTCACTGGGAGTGGTAGGCCTTTGTTTCTTGGCCAGAAGCTGTGATCTTGGTTTGCCCTCACCCGGCCACTCCCTTACCCTGGTAGGCACTGGCTCACTGCTCTGCTCCTTGATGAGCTGCTGGTGATCGAAGTTAAATTCAGTTCAGTTTTATTTGTATAGTGCATTTTCACATTACATGATTTCAAAGCACTAAACGTTATCCCTGCTCAAAACTCATAGTGACCAAGCCAGAGGTAACACTGGCATGGAAAAGCTCCCTAGAAGGAGGAAACTTTGGAAGGAACCAGACTCTGTGGTTCTTTCCAAGGTGTTCATCCTTCAGGAGCCAGCAGAGCAAGTCACGTGAGCAAGAAGTCCTGGTGGGTCCTCTGCCCAGCAGTAATGACAGCAACTCATAGCCTACAACAGAGGGCATATGCATTCTGTGCAGCATCCTAGAGCAATGTTGGCCCTTTTAATCGAACTTCACCAGCACCTCCAACCAGCAGGCCAGCTATCTCTCTGGATTGCAGAAACTCAGGAGCCAAGTCAGGGTCGCATGGTCCATCTGCAACCGGAACTGTTAGCTACAGAGAAAATTTCCATTGAGTAACACAGTAGTTGCACTCTTGCCTACTTAGCATTCGGTTGAAATACGCAACCATGTGCTCCAGGTCCTGCGTGTGAAAGCACAGCACCAAGCCCCTCACCACTAGCATCTGTGTTCTGGATAAAAGGAAGACAGGCTCCAGGTACAATAGCACAGGAGCATCAGCAAGTGCTGCGCGGAGCTGGTTAAACGCAATAGCACAGGCATTCGTTCATGCAAAACCGTTTCCCTTTCCTTTAAGACAGTGCAGCGGTTTTGCAATACTGGCAAAGTCCTTTACAAAGCACTAGTAATACAACACTAGGCCCAGGAAGCTGTGTAGCTCTGCAACTGTATGCAGAGTTGGCCAAACCTGCACTGTTGCCATCTTCTCTGAGTTGGTGGCCATGCCTTCCCCGGTGACAACATGGCCTAGGAAGCACATCTGATGCTGGAGGAGGGACCACTTCATGGGGTTTAGCTGTAATCCTACCTGTCAAATAGTGGAGAGCACAGTTGTTAAGTTCCAGACTGCCCCAGCGAAGTCAGCAGTGTGCAGGAGTAGATTATCAAGACAGACAATGCACTGGGTCCGGGGGACATAGACCAGAATGCGCTCCATGAGCCAAAAGTGGCTAGGGCATTACACAGGCATTGACTGGAAGTGCCACAGTCCATGGTAGGTGGTAAATGCGGTCTTAGCGCAAGCTTCTGTGGCCAGTTTGACCAGCCAGTAGTCACTCTGGTGGTCCAGCAAGCTGAAATACATTAACCAAGAGATGTAATCCAGTGTGTTGTTGATGCGTAGCACCGGATAGGAGTCCTTCCTTGTCACCATATTCAGTTGTTGATAATTGAAACTGAAACGCTATGACCCATTTTTCTTGTTGATGAGGACCACTGGAGCCGCCTTTGGACTGTGGGACGGCTCTATGACTCCTGCCACTGCCTTCTCGCGCATCCTCTGTTCCACTGCTGCTTGCCACTTTACCAGGGGTAGCCTTCGTGGATGCAGCAGGATGGGTGTTTTGTCTCTTATGTTGATGTGGTGGTGAAGATGTCCTTGAAGTCCAACAGCTGCTAGCTTGTCCCGCTGCTCTGCCATCAGGTTCTGACTGCTACGTTGCCACAGCTCCTGGATAGCTGGTATCATCTTGGGAGACAGCCCCAATACAATGTTACTGTGCTCAGAAATCCAGGCATGACTTGGGGCTATGTTGCTGGTGGTCTTCCTTCAGAAGGTGCGGGTTGCTCTCTTCCTCCACTGTGCCAACACCTCTCCTGCTCTCACCCGCCGCTGCTATCTCTGGCCACCACTGTCACACTGGAGGGCCACCACGTCTGTACTGAGGCAGAGGGCTGTCCCCAGCACATCGATGGCAGCCCCCAAGTAAACTAACAGGTCCAGCCCAATGATGCAGGGATCAAATATGTCAGGCAACCAGACCTCCTGTGACTCTGTGTAGCCTGCCAGCATGACTTGCAGATGTCTCTGCTCCCTCATGGTTCCCAATAGGCTCGTGCAGCCCTGTCAGTGCCTGGCATCTTGCCCTGACAGATCAGGATGATAGTGGACCAGGTGCTGTGTACCTGGTCTTGTCCCTTCGACCCACAATGACTTGGCAGGGAGTTCAATCGACCAGGCAGTTGACATAGAGGCTGCTAGCCTCGCCAAGCCAGCCCACTCTGAGAGCAGCTATATGAGCTAAAGTTCCCTTATGGCGTCACCCACCCACCGTTTCCCCGGGCATGGGAACTGGGGAATCAGGAACTGGGGTTTGCACCTCGGGTGCAGCCTCAGAGGAAGGGGCAGCGCAGACATCGGGCACCGACTGGGGGGGGGAAGTGGTATCCCCTGCCAAGGACACTTGCTTTTTCCTCATTTGGAGCACCATTCTCAGGCTCTCTGCCACCTTATTCAGCTCTTGAGGCAGGGAAGCCATGGTAAAGGCTGGGCTAGGAGCGGGACAGTCTCCGGAGAATCCCGCACTGATGAGTCCTCCAATATTTACCAGTACTGATTCCGAAAGATAAAAAACTTCCCAGTAAGGATACAGAGAACGCTGGTGAAGCGGCGGGGAGACGAGCCTCAGGCACTGGCAAAGTGGCAGGTCCCTGTCTTATCATTATCTCCACTACTCCACTTGGCAGGGAGTTCCATTGACCAGGCAGTAAGTCTTCTCACACCTCCACCCCAAGGCAGGCGGGAACATCTCCAGGATATCCCTCACCCAGGTAGCAAGGGCTTGTGCGGTGGTCTCTCTCCAACCTTGGACTGCACAGGCAACAGGTTACCTCATCTGTTAGATTGAGGTATTCCTCCTCTGTTAGACGAGGCATTTTCTTGTGTAGTCCAGTCATTTTTTTCTATTCATCCTAGTGTTTATTTGTTCTGTGTTCTTCTTGTACCTTGTTTTATGTTCCGCATTCCTATATTTGTGTTGAATGTTGAATTCCTGGTGCGTGATTAGTTTTTCCTTTCAGTGTTTGTTGGAATTTCCCTAGTCATCTATGGGCAATTTAATAACTCCAATTAGCCTCAACATGTCATCAGACTGGGGGGAAACCGGAGTGCCTGGAGGAAACCCCACTATGACACAGGGAGAACATGCAAACTCCACACACGTAACCCAGGTGGATATTTGAACCTAGGTCCCAGAGCTGCGAGATAACAGTGCTAACCACTGCACCACCATGTCACCCTCCTGTGTTGTATGTTATGTTAATTAACCCCTTTTGTCATGGAGCTGCCAGTATATCATCATCTTTTTCTTGCCATGCCGTAACACTGCTGTTGATGCCCTGTTGACTACACAGTAAGTAGTAATTTCATTTCCAAGATTTCAGATTTTCTTTTTTTTGTTAGCTTAAAACGCAGTCTGAAGAGGAGCCCATGATGGCACCTGAGGAGACTTCTTGTCTACCATACTCTCAAGCATGTGTCTAGTTTTATTAGAACTTAAGATTAGTTTTATTGTAAGTTTTATGCTGTTTTTACAAACTGTACTTTGTGTAATCCATTGTAGGAGCGAAAGTAATGGCACAACTGAAAACTGCATGCAAGTAGTACCAAGACCACCAGTCTTCTGTGATCCTTCCCAGAGTTCTCACAACGGATGAGGGTGATGTCCTTCACTCTCTGGAGTAGGGCTGGGCAAGATCATATGGATATTATATCACACATGCGCAATAATCACAATCGCTTCAGATGACAGAGGAAGCATTTGGCCAGATGCCAGCATACATCTGTAACTGTATCTCAATCCGTGTGTGTAATCAGATTTGTAATTTTGTAACAATCTCTAAATGTGTACTAAGATTTGTGAATACATACTGGAATCTGTAAATGTGTGTCCGAAATCTGTTGTAAATGTGTAGGCAAATCTACAAATTGCTGTAAATACAAACAAGGCAACTCAGGAGGACCTCTCACCTGGATGTTTTACACCTGATTTTGCTACACGTCTGCTGTGGCAGACATGGTTCGAATTACGGGGGGTACTGTAACCCACGATCAAGTTCCAGACCACCCAAAGAGACAAAAATAGCAGTTTGGGGGGGGGGGGGTCTTAACATTTTTCTCTTGTTTTAAAAAAAAAAAAAAGAGAACCTCACCTTGTAGGAAAATTTTATGTTAAACGATTTCAGAGACCCCTAATGTGGACCGTAATATTTTAACTACCTCGGCGTTAGAAGCAGCCAGTCGGTAATTGCGTCATTCATTCTCATTGAGTGACCTGTTCATTGTGTTAATCTGTCATACAGTGGTCCCTCGTTAATCGCGGGAGTTACGTTCTAAAAATAAACCGCAATAGGCGAAATCCGCGAAATAGGATTCTTTATTTTTAAATCGAATATTTTCGTAGTTAGAACTATGGAAACCTGTTTACGACCTTCTAAATACGGGTTTTAAACATTATTAGAGCCCTCTAGACATGAAATAACACCCTTTAGTTACCATTACTTTATGACTGCTGGACACGGAAGCAGGAAGGGGGAGACGAGGAATCAGGATTGAACGGTTCGTTTGGAATCACAAATGCAGGACACAGGAACATGTAACATCAAAACGTCAATACGTTATAGACACTGACGTGGACTTCAAACTGACAGAAAACAGCTAGTCATAATCGGGGTTGCATAGCTTGTTAATAAGGGGGCGTGGCACACAAGAGGATCGGACAGGCAGGTCATGACAATTACACTCGTATTACCCAAAATATTAGAAAAATAATAGAAAATAAGAAATATTAGACGTTATAAATATATTATTGTACATGTAATTACGAAGAGCAACGATGCTTCCGATGCGTAGCGATGTATCATTTTCATTGCCTCGATCAGCTTTTTAATCAATAGACGAAAAACCGCGATAGAGTGAAGCCGCGGAAGTCGAAGCGCCAAGTGGCGAGGGACGACTGTAGTACTGTTTGTCTTGCGTTGGTAAATGTGAGTAGCCAGTAGAAGTCTATCCTGTTGAAAATGTGTTATTTTACAACCTTCATTTATTCGTTTAAGTGTTTTCTCTAATAATGCAAGCCGACGTCTTTATAAATTGAACTACATACTGTTGTACTCCTGAGGCCGATGTTCTGTCGAGTTGAGCTACTTTGCCGAGGCAGTGCTACCGTAGTGCTAATCGATAGCTCTAACCATAGATTACCTCGACAAATTAGCTCAACTCGACAGAACACCTGTACAGTCAACGTTAGTTAGGTTAACTGGCTAGATAAGCTAAGTTCGATTTTCCAAGGAGATGAACTCCCTATGTTTTCATTCTCATTTTATCACGAATAAATTGGGCCTTTCTGAAATTAATTTGCCACTTAGCCTATGTGGTTTGTTATTAGGCTAATGTTAATGCATAAGAAGGTCTAACGTTATGCTCTTAAAAAACATTACTATAAGTGAAACCTATAGGGGCAACGTAAAAAACTAGCTAGCATATAATAAGCCTTATTATTTGAATTTCAGTGGTACTGATTCTGCATTCCACAATTTCATATTTATAGACATTTTAGAAGTTTCATCTGACTAGCCCAGATGTTGTTTTGTTAAATATAGGTTAGATTTTATTCAGATACACTATGAGGAAAACGAAAGATGGAGACATCAGACACTTTTTTGGAGGTAAAAGAAGAGTAAGTAGGAAATATTAATGTTAAGAACTACAGAACATTACATTAAAAGTATAGGTTGCAGTTTTGCAAACAATTTGTATGAAGGAAAGTGGTGGTCAGCAGAAGGCAGAAGAGGCACAGGAGCAGGGAGATGGCAGGATGAGGACAGTGTGCAGGCAGCAGGGAGATGGCAGGATGAGGACAGTGTGCAGGCAGCAG
>JAODUD010000026.1:6182974-6194312 GCA_026784285.1 Stomatorhinus walkeri | reverse complement strand
TTTAGTAGCCATGATACACATTAAAGTAACATAAATGTGTTTTTGTTGTACCAAGAAATCCCACTGTTTGCAACCCTCAGCAGCTATTAGTTGTAGTACAAAATGAAAGAACATGTTTTTTATACTGAATGGTTAGTTAAGGAAAGGAGAGAGTAGATTACAATCAGAAATTTGAAAATTATAAAGTGCATTATTATATTATGTGGTGCATGACTGATTAGTGTGCTTCCTTGTCATAGGGCATATTAACAGGCAAGAAGAAATCAAAGTATCTGAAAAGGTTTCTGAAACCATCTTCTTACACCCTTCATCGTCATTCATTGTCTTAAAATAATTGTTTCAACTTCAAATCTGAATTTTGCATCATAATAACCTACATATTAGTACATTAGTCATATCAAGCCACGGAACTTGTCTTCAATCATCGTAAATGGTAGAAAGTTATTAAAATGATGTCTGAACGTTATACTACTGGCCCTATATCTACTTCAGATAAGAAGTTTGAATGGAAAATTAATGGGCTATGTATCGCCACTCTTATTGTGCTGTTTTGGAGTCAAATTCACCCCGGTACTAAATGTTATAGACTATAACAATTTTCATGTTGACTAATACACTCCACCTGTTTCACTATGAATGGACGTCCTTTACATTACACTGGGTAACTTTTCTTTACCATAGAATGGCAACAGAGGTCCAGTTCTACTGCTGTAGATCTCCATAGAGAGACTAGAACAGATGAAAACTAAAAATTTTTACCTAGAAGTATATATTTCTTTCATGTGAAATTGACTCCAGAGATGAGGTAAGGGTGTTTGTTAACCTTAAGATGTTGTTTTTTGTTTTTTTTTTAGAAAAATGTCAAATCGTAGGCTGAGAGAGAAAATTTTTACACATGAAGAGGTCATAATTCTCCTTACGAAATACAGAGCACATAAATTAACATTAGAGTCCAAATTCAATAACTTTATAACAAACAAAAGTAGATATGGGAGGACATTACTGAGCCTGTAAATGCAGTAGATATGGGACAATATTACTGAGGCTGTAAAACCTAAGGGAGTGGAGCAGAGGGATGTCAGAGAGGTTACGAAGAAGTGGAGCGACCTCAAGATGCAGGCAGCTGAGGATTTCCTCAAAACAGGACGAACTGAGACAGCCCAAAGCCTGTAAAACTGTAGATGCTGCTCCGATTCGTCTATCCAGCTCCTGATCTCGCCTACCCTCACTCGTGAACAAGACCGCTAAATACTTGAACTCCTCCACTTGAGGCAGTACGTCTTCCCTGACCTGAAGGGGGCAATCCACATGTTTCTGGCTGAGAACCATGGTCTTGGACTTGGAGGTGCTAATCCTCATCCCCGCCGCTTCGCACAGCCCCAGAGCACACTGGATATCCCCAGCAGATGAAGCCAACATAACGACATTGTCTGCAAAAAGCAGTGAGGCAATCCTGAGGCCACCAAACTGGACACCCTCAACACCCCGGCTACGCCTTGAAATCCTGTCCATAAATATTATAAACAGGACTGATGACAAAGGGCAGACCAACCCATACTGGGAACACGTCCAACTTATTACCAGCAATGCGGACCAAGCTTCTGCTCTGTTTATACAGGGACCAAATCGCCCACACCAGTGGACCCTGGACATCATACTCCCGAAGCAACCCTACAGAGCACCTTGGGGAACCCAGTCATTAGCCTTTTCCAAATCCACAAAACACATGTAGAATGGATAGGCAAACTCCCAGACCCCCTCCAGTACCCTTGCAAGGGTATAAAGCTGGTCCAGTGTTCCATGGTCAGGACAAAAACCGCATTGTTCCTCCTGAATCCAAGATTCAACTATCTCACCCTCTTCTCCAGTACCCTGGAATAGACTTTTCCAAGAAGGCTGAGAAGTATGATCCCCCTGTAGCTGGAACGCATCCTCTGGTCCCCCTTCTTAAATAAGGGGACCACCACCCCAGTCTGCCAATCCAGTTGCACTGTCCCTGACCTCCACACACTGTTTAGAAGGTGTGTCAGCCACGACATCCCCACAACAGCCAGAGCCTTCAGGTACTCTGGGCGGATCTCGTCCACCCCCAGGGCCTGGCCACCATGTAGCTCTTTAACCACCCTGGCCACCTCAGCCCCAGTGAAGGACAAGCTCCCCCCAGTACCCTTGGGCTCTGTGCCCTCAGATGTCTCAAAGGCAGTGTGCGTAGATGTATCTGAGGCAGGGTTGAGGAGGTCCTCAAAGTATTCCTTCCACCTGAAACACCTGATGTCCCCAGGTGAAGTCAACAGCACCCCCTCCCCACTATAGTAGGAACCAGGAGCTGCTTCCCCCTCCTGATATTCTGGGTGGTTTGCTAGAACGTTTCTGAGGCCGACCGAAAGTCACTTTCCATTGCCTCACTGAACTACTCCTACATCCGGGTTTTTGCTTCTGCAACCTCCCGAGCCGCCGGTACTCGTCAGTTGCCTCCGAAGACCCCTGGGCTAATAATTCTTAGTAAGCCTCCTTCTTCAGCTTGACAGCCCCCCTCACCTCTGGTGTCCACCATCGGGTACGGGGGTTACCACCACGACTGGCACCGACCACCCTGCAGCCACAGCTCCGTATGTAGGACCATAGGACCTTATCGTGTTGTGAGCCTAACCTCTAAAGGTGTAGCCACTGTGAGGAAGGGTACTTCAAGAAGGTGCCACCTTGTGGACTGCATAGGAACTGTAATTTTAAATTGAGCCCCCTGTGGTATCTGTAGTTCGTCATCATAATTAGTACGGCTTGCTCAGTTCGGGAAGCGTGTGCATCCAAAGAGCCGTAAGTTTGTGTTTGGTTGAAGTTTGTTCCCTTTACTGTAATCCTTTATTATATGATTACGTTTTGCATTTTAAGTATGTTTAAATACCTTTTATGCAGGATGGATTGCGTTCTTAATGCGTAGCTAGCCTATGCAAAGATGGCTGCACAGCTATTGCGCTAACTTGTTTAAATATTGTTTAAATATAGATGGCTGTTAATTTAAAATTACGGAATTAGATAATTGCTGTTATTTGGAGGATGTGTGATATTTACTGGAAGTTCAATTTGTTACAGAACCACACGTGTATACCTACGAAAGCAAGCGGCTGTTGTTAATAAAGGCTGGTGGAACAACAAACTGATGCATTCTGACCGATGCACACTCAGAGCTCATAACGCCATAAGCAACCAGCATTAATAGGCAGCACCTCCTTCTTCACCTGGTTCTTTGAGCCGGATAGTTGAGAGCTGAGTGATAATGGCTGAGAGTTACCCAGAGCAAGCACAACCACGTAGAACAGTGCGTCTCCCGACGTGGTTACAAGACTTCAAGGTTTACGTTCCACCAAAGGCTGCCCCAGCTATTACACAGCAGACTCCGAGATATCAAGAGGGATTCTCTAATCTCATTCACTCCAATACCCGTATTATAGCAGTACACTCTCTGTATGTGAAAATACTCTAGCTACGGACCAAAGTCCTTCAGCAATGGAGATGGCAATACATCAGCTGAAAGAACAGAACAGGTGTTTTTGAGATGGTGAAGGAGATTAGGCACTACCAAAATAGCAGTGCCATGCCACCATCACGACCCAGTGTGCTGTTCACCCAGTCCAAGAAGCACCAGGAAATGTGGTCACTGCCCCCACCTCCACTGACACGAGCCATTCAGGTGGAGCCATTTCCTGGCAGAAGCCATCCATTTGCCAGAGGAAAATGATGAGTGGCCCCTCCAACCTCCACCTATAGATTTCCCAGATGATGCACCTGACCCCCTTCCAGTGCCAAGTGCACAGTTGGACCCAACAATGCGAATCATGGAAGCGCTGAGGGAACTGTTGAGGAGACTGGAGACCCACCTGTCATCACACCCCTCGTCGCCGCATTATGATGACCCAGCTGATGTTGGAAAATCTGCACATTACTGCCCCAACCAACCAGAGCTTTGTCATAACCCCTGGTCTTCTATTGAACAACAGAGACACACGTGCACAGACCCCCCACTCAACTATCAAGAAAGGATATATTGTGGTCCCAAACCCTCCATTCTGAAGTTTACCAGGGATGATCCTAGAGAATTTTCAAGGCTCCGGAATGCACTGGAGAACATCCTGCCAGCTGATGCAAGGAGAGATTGAAGTATCAGATCTTGTGTGACCACCTGAAGTTTGAGGAAGCTCTCCTGATAGCAGACTTTTATGTGAACTCCCCGTGCCCCTATACTGACACAATGGTGTTAGGTGCCGTAAATTTCCAGGGGAAGCCTATAGGTTCTCCGGACCTCCCTCCCTCATCATCGTTCCCCGGCTGCATCTTAGCTGATTGCTATGACCTTGAACAGGCCCAAACATCTTTATTGTTACAGGGTAAGCTAGTGGGGAAAGCGCAGGAGGTTTGTTTGGCCCTGGCGTTAGAACAGAGCTTAGATGACGATATTGTGAAAGCCACTATATTAAAGGCATATGAGCTAGTACCGGAGGCTTATCGACAAAACTTCAGGAAGTTAAGTAAATCCGCCAGCCAAACCCACATAGAGTTAGCTTGTGAGAAGGCTATGTTGTTTGATAAATGGTGTGCTGCGAGTGGTGTGTCTGACTTTGATTAGCTTAAGGAGTTGTTGTTATTAGAGGAATATAAAAACTGTGTTCCAGTTTGCGTTGTGGTATATTTAAAGGAACAGAAAGTTGTTTCTTTGTCTGAGGCTGCCACCCATGTGGATGAGTTTATTTTGCCCCACAAGACTGTTTACCCTACCCCTCTGCCTCGTAGACTTGGTCCCCATCCTGTGACAGCTCCTCCGTCATCCGCTGCATCTCCGCCGCGTCTCCGCCACCTGTGGAGAAATGTGAATGTTTCTATTGTCATGAAGTGAGTCATATTATATCTGTTTGTCCTGCGCTAAAGCGTAAGGACGCTCGTGCTGCTGCAAAGAAGGTGCTGTCGAACTCGCCTTCCAGCCATTTGTGTTCCCTGGCTCTGTCTCGCTCAATGAAGATCAGGTACGATTCCCTGTTAGTATCCTATAGGATGTGAGAGCAGCACAGTCTTTCTTAATTGAAAGAGTTATTCCCCTAGACGATACTACTTATTGTGGTACTGATGTGTTGATGCAGGGGATTGTCTTGCGTGTAGCTGCGATACGCCTGCACCAGGTCTTTCTGTGTACTCCTGACTTGGCCCCGTCGCCCCCCTCTCTTCTCCGGTCCCCACTCCTGTAGACATTGTGTCTCTTAGCAAGTACTCCCGAGAAAGTAATGACTTACACCTCAGTAGAAATTGTCTTCCCTGTGCTCGCCTGCCTAATTCAGAGGCTCTGCAAAATCTTATGTCCCTGCTCGACCACTTACCTCAGTCCACCCAAGCTGATGTTGCGTCCTTAGTAGGATGCTTCTGGTCCCTATTCGCTGATGTCCCCTCGCGTACCCCTGTTACTGAATATGATATTGATGTTGGTGATCATGTCCCTATTAAACAGCATCCCTATCGGGTCAACCCCCAGACAAGGGCTTTGTTGTCTCGAGAAACCATTTACCTGGTAGAGACCGGTCTCGCTATTCCTAGCAATAGTCCCTGGTGTTCTCCGTGCTAGTAGAAGACCTTCTGTCTAAGACTTCACTGAATGCCTGGCAGGCCAGGGAAGGTGAGCTGTATAACATTGACAGTATCTGCTTATCTTGTTGCTATGTTAGTACAGAGATGGATCATACTGACACTTGGAGAATGGTACACATTTTAGTTAGAGCGGGCATATGGCAGTGTAGCTTACCTCCATACAAAAGACACCCAAGGCCGAGTAGAGGTGGCATTCCTGACAGCTTACTCTAGAGTGGCTCCGAAACACCAACTATCCATGCCACGGCTAGAGTTGTGTGCCGCTCTTACAGGTGCACAGTTAGCTAAACTGCTGCAACGTGAGCTAACCGAAACAGTTCAAAGACTCACAATGTGGACAGATTCAACAATGGTCCTATCATGGATCACGTCAGACTCCTGTCACTTTAAAGTGTTTATGGGGACCCGCATTGCAGAGATACAGGAATTGATGGACTTACAGGCCTGGTGATACATGCCATCAGTGGAGAATCCCGCTGATGACCTTACCAGAGGGAAAACATTGCAAGAGATTGCTGGGAAGAGCCGGTGGGCATCGTTCCTCACCTCACCGCCTGAGCAATGGCCAGTTGAGGTGACATTTCCCACCACTGACCACAGTGATGAACTGTGGAAGGCTGTGATTTGTCTGCTGACCATACCTACAGCTAGTATTAACCTGCCTGACATGCATCAGTACAACACCTTTAGTGATCTTGTTGCTGAGACCGCACGGCGTCTCCATGGGGTGGCACCAGAGACAGAGGGCAATCCGATGGCAGAGTATTACAGACAGGCGGAACTTAATGTTTTGAGTCGTACAATTGGAGAGTTTCCCTGCTGAGGTCCAGTACCTAAATGAGGGAAGGTCGCTTCCCACGAGCAGCCACCTGTTGACCTTGGCACAATAATTGGACCATTCTCTGCAGCTGATACGTGTGGGTGGTCGTTTGCGCCAATGTGATCAGCTGGAAGCAGACACTGTCCATCCAGTGTTATTAGATCCGAAGCACCCAATTATTAAGCTCTTTATTCAACAGACAGACAGAGAACTGAAACATCCAGGAGCCGAGCATCTGTTTGCTGAGCTGAGGAGGAAGTATTGGATCCTGAGGGGCTGAGAGGCAGTGAGGAAGGAACAGTGATGCTGTGTCGAGTGTCAGAAATGGAGGGCACAACCCATTGTACCTAAGATGTCAGACCTGCCTCCTGCTTGTGTCAGACTGTACCAGCCAGCATTTTATTCCACAGGAATTTACTGTTTCGGCCTATTGCAAGTAAAGAGGGGGCATCACACAGAGAAATGATGGGGATTGCTTTTTAAATGCTTAACCACAAGAGCAGTCCATACTGAAGTGCTCCTTAGCCTGAACACTGATTCATTCCTCATTGCCCTACAAAGATTCATCTCCCGCCATGGGAAACCCATGGAGCTGCTGTCTGATAAGGGGACTAACTTTAAGGGAGGAAACAGGGAGCTCCTGGAAGCCTTTAAAGCCCTACATCCATCCCTGCAGTCACGGTTGGCAGCACAACAGATCTGATTCTCATTCAATTCACCCTGTGCCCCGCACTTTGGAGGAACCTGGGAGAGGGATATAAATCCAATGAAGTCAGCATTTAATGCCAGCTTGGGTTCGCAGATCGTCACCTCAGAAGTTCTGGAGACCACCCTGATAGAGATTGAGGGGATCTTAATTTCTAAGCCAGTAGACTATGTGTCGTCGGACATCGCCAACCCAGACCCAATCACACCAAATCTCCTGCTGATGGGACGGCTAGACCCATCCATGCCTCAGGTGCTGTATCATGATTCAGAGGTACGAGGCTGCCGACCATGGAGAATGTGCCAAGTATTAGCAGATCGCTTTTGGACACAGTTCCAGCGGCATTACTTGCCCACATTGCAGACCAGCTCGCAAAGGCAAGCCGATACCCCCCTGATTCAGTTAGGCACAGAAGTAATGATGGTAGACCCACAGCTTCCCAGAGCCCTGTGGCCTGTGGGCAGAATCACCAAACTTCACCCAGGGGTAGATGGTTTGATTCGCACCACAGAAGTTTGTATGAAGGACCATAACTACGTTTGACCCATCAGTCAACTCGTCAGGCTGCCAACTGTTCAAGAGGACAACCAGTCACCGGATGCTGACAATTTGCTGGACAAATTTGGGGGCGGCTGTCATGATGAGTGAAGACGAATGTTGGATGGGAGTGGTGGGCAGCGAATGCCACCTTGTGGACTGCGTAGGAACTGTAGTTTTAAGTTGAGGCCCCTGCGGTATCTGTAGTTCATCATCATAATTAGTATGGTTTGCTCAGTTCAGGAAGCGTGTGCATCCCAAGAGTCATAAGTTTGTGTTTGGTTGAAGTTTGTTCCCTTTACTTTAATCCTTTATTATATGATTATGTTTTAAGTTTTGCATTTTAAGTACGTTTAAATATCTTTTATGCAGGATGGACTGCGTTCTTAATTCGTAGTTAGCCCATGCAAAGACGGCAGCAGAGCTATTGTGCTAACTTGTTTAAATATTGTTCTAATATAAAGAGGGCTGTTAATCAATAATTACGGAATTAGATAATTGCTGTTATTTGGAGGGTGTGTGATATTTATCGGGGGTTCAATTTGTTACAGAACACATGTATACCTACGAAAGCAAGCGGCTATTGTTAATAAAGAAAAAATGGAAAAAACAGAAAAAGGCACCTTTCTAAAAGGCCTGGCAGACTACAGCTGTACTGCGCATGCGTGACACATTCCAACGGTCACCGGACGTCCACCCAAAAAACTCCACAGATGTTGAAAACTTTCCCTGTGCGTTTTAGGTAAGTAATTTTGCGCTTGATTGTTTGATTGTTTAAAACACCATCTAATCTGTACTGTGATAGATGTTAAAGTATAAAGTACAATATTGTAGTCAGATCAGTTTAAAACATTTGTAACCATTTTTTCATGAATTTAACATCATGTAAAATGCTGATTATTCAGTTAGAACTCAATTCAGCAGGAGAAGAAATATTATTTGCCAATTTAATCTGGTTCCTTTTTGATAATTATTTCAGAACATCCTTTTTAAGCAACCAGCATTATTAGGCAGCACCTCCTTCTTCACAATGGTTCTATATATATGTACCAAGCTATAGAACCCTTAAAGGTTCAATATGGAGCCTTTTGTTTTAAGTATGCAGAAATATACGTGGTGTTTTTACGCATTTTAAACTTAAAAATGGGTCGATGTAAACCCTAACAGCACAGGAAGGTTAATAAAGTCTCTAAGGACAGTAGGAAACAGGGGTCTTTGACCCTCGCTTCACCAGACGCTGCAGGTGGCAAGTTGTGTTGAGCGAACAGCCCCGCCTTCACCTGCAGCTGTACCCGAGGCTCCACCCTTCTCTGCTCTGCCTATCTTGGCTTTGCCCAAGGCTCTGACTCCTGCTCCCGCTCTGCCTGCGCCTGTTGTCCAGGTTCCACTCTCGCCTGATACCCCGGCCCAGTCTCTGCTTGTCCTGTTCCCTGCTCCAGTCCCCCCAGTCCTGGTCCCAGTCCCCAAGGAGGTCCCAGACAATCTGACCACCGCTCCTTCCACCTTGGAGGAGGTGTAGCTCAAGTGGGACCCCACGGGGACATCCCTAATGACTCCTCCACCATCACCCCAGTGTGGTGGAGCCAAACGGGATCCTTGGATGTCTGTGTCCCGGAAAGGGCCAGACAACAGCAGATCATATACGCAGGGTCCGGGTCCCTTCCGCCCTGCCCCCAGTTCACCCATGCATCCCCTGGCTATAGCTCGGCTGTCGCATCCGGGTCCCGCTCCGGTGCCTTGTCGCCCGCCTGTCTCCCTCCGATGGCATCTCGTCGGCTGCCTCCAGGTCCCCCTGCTTCGGCTTGGCGTTGGACGGCGCCTTCCCCGGCTCCAGCTGCGCTGTTGCCTGTTGTGACTTCCCCCTCCTGCTTGCCTACGCCAGTGTCCTCTCCTGCTCCCTCCTCGTCACCTCTGTCGGTGCCCTCCGTCTGTCTCCTTGTCCTCTGTGTGGTCCCCTCCGGCTCCAGCCTCACGTCCACCTGTAGCCCCTGCGACTGCCTTCCCCCGCCCGCCTAAGTTCTCTTGATCTGCCCTTGTTCTTCCGTCCTTTCCCTTCCTGCCTACTGCTCTGTTCCCTCCTGGTCCCTTTGTTCCTTCTGTTTCCATCCCTTGTCCCTCTGTGCTTCCTTTGTTTCCTCCTCGTCCTTCTATTCCTCTGTTCCCCCTGTGTCTCCTTTTCTGGTTTGTCTGTCTGCATTTCCTGTCCTTTGTCGGGTCCTATTGTGGCTTTGCCTTGTGCCTGTTTCTGTCCTGTTTCCGGTGCCCCGTTTATGGTCTTGTTTTGTCTTCCAGGTCCTGTCCCCACGGTCTCGTCTCGTCGGTCGCTGCCCCTGAGGCGCGCCCGGAGTGTGCACCTTTGGGGGGGGGGTTCTATCACGCCCAGCTCGTCCGATCCTTGTGTGTGCCATGCCCCCCTTATTACCTTGTGTTAATTCCTGATTGTAATCACCTGCTCCCTGTTATGTTCAGCCTGTCCTGTGTATTTAGTCCGCGTCTGAGTTAGTTTCCCCAGAACAGTCATTGATGTTTGTCGCTGTCTGCCCTGGTCTTGCCAATAAACCCCGTTTGCCTAATTTTACGGCTCGACTCACCTGCTTCCCCACTCACCTGCTCGCCGTTGTGACAATTCTTGTATAAATTCTTCTCAGTAGGCTGCATTTCCCATACATAGCCTAACATGATTGAAGATTTATAGCTGTTGTCCAAAGCAGTATCGAAGTGAGGCAAATGGCACATTACAGACATAACTACCCTCCCAAGAACAAAACATGCAAATTCTGTGCAAACATTTTTCACAGACTGATATACTGCTAACAAGTATCTAAAAAATTACTCTTGTCTGTTAGGTGTTACTAATGGTAACTGATCTTTATGAATATGGATATGTGAGATGTGTGCAATACACATTCATATGTACCTTACATATTTTTAACAGATGCTTTTATTCAAAGTGAAATACAATCCTGAAAAAGCAAGGTCAGCGAGTGCCAGAGGTTTTTTGGCTCTAGAACCTTATTCAGGGGTCCAACAGAAAAATCCCTATCTCAACCATGGATCATCAAGCTTCTGATATGGGCACAGTGACTGAAATCACAGAGCCATACACCACTCCCAGTCCAATTATCAAGAAGGTATCAGTAATAGGCTAATGGTAACATGGTACATAAATGGTACATAAATGTACGGCCACTATCCTTTATGTATCTGTGTCTGGAGTGTGCATCTCTCCTTCTCAGAAAAAGTAATACAAACACCTAAAATACATATATGTTGTTAAACATGTAATACTTTGATAGGTTTCAATTCAGCTGTGACTGAATACTAATAATATCATTAACATCCATTGTGTCCTGCTTTTGAAGTAAAACATATTGAAAACGTTTTATAAAAGTTATTTTGGAGCTCAAAAATTATTTGACACTAGGTCATTGAAGCTGATGACAACATGCTTTTAACATTTAAAAAATGTCAAAGTAATAAACTGTAATTGTGATGTGATGGGTGACAGCTTTATTAGTATCTGTTTGTTTCATGCTTTATGCGGGGATGGAATACGGACCGGGCCAGTGTGGCCGCTGCCCAGGGGCCCTTGGGGTGCAGGGGGCCCATGGGGCCCCTAGCCCAAAACAATTTGCAACGCTTATCAA
>JAODUD010000026.1:6162179-6174911 GCA_026784285.1 Stomatorhinus walkeri | reverse complement strand
ATGGGTCGCCAAAAGGGGTGAGGGTGAGGGCAGTAAAAAGGCCCCCAAATATGTGTTTTTTGACTTTGAAACATCCCCGTTTACGTGTACGCCATCTCCGATCAGAATGAGATGATGACCGCCGAGGGGCCTGACTGCGCACTGCAGTTCCTTAGACATTTCAGGACCCCCTACTATATGGGCATGTGCTTCATCAGTCATAATGGAAAGGCTTTCGATAATTACATCATACTGAACGTGATGATGAGGGAAGGGATAGAACCCCGCATAATGTTACAGAGGAAAAATCATTCTCATCATGGACAGTCACTCCTTTCTAAGCATGCCTTTGAGAACAATCTCCGATGCGATGGGTTGCTCGACTCAGATGCTATTTTCCGCATCATTTCACAGACATGGAAAACTTTAGATACGTAGGCCTGTACCCCCCTCCTCATCAGTTTGGGCCCGATCAAATGCCTGGCAAAGAACGCGACAAGTTTTATCAATGGTACGATGGTGTAAAGCACAAGACCTTTAATTTTCACAGAGAGATGATTGCTCCTGCATGAGTTTAAAACGCTCACGGTTCGGGCAATCGGCCCTGGGTGAACTTGAAAACCAGATGCATGGTTTATTAAACCAACCAGGTATGAACTCGCATGAAAAAGTAAAGAGATACAATCAATTGCTACAGAGGTATCTCAATTTAGTCCGAAAAGAGGAAAGTCAGGGGTGAGAAATTATCCTTCCCGACCGGAAAGAAAAAATGGACGAGAAAAAAGGAGATGTGCAGGAAAAGAAGCAGCAGGAGACTACGGACAAATCTGTATGGGAAGTTGTCCAGCAAGTGAAGTGGCACCCAGGACTAGAAAGAACATGGGGTACTTCATAACACCCAGCTCTCAAGGGTACAAACAATAAGCTTTTATCAAGGGAAGAAGCTGGAGGTTTGGGCCAGTAGGTTTGGCTGCTGGAGCACAAGGAGTGTTCAAATCAGACTCAGAAGCCAGATTTTAACGAAAACCCTTTTTAATATATAATCGGAAGTCGTAGAAAAAGGTAACAAAAAATATAAAATAAATAAGTGAGTAATTATTGACGCAAAAGGTTAATTTACAAATTTGACAACAGCAATATTTCAACTCTGGTATAAAACAACTCTTTTTCAAAATTTAAATTTGTCTTTCAAAGAAAACTTATGGTGCAAATTATCAGCAAATACCAAAAAATATGCAGTTCAGGAAAATAAGGTTTCAAGTTCAAGTCCTCTGTTTAAAAAAAATGATTGTGAGTGAATGAGTGTGTGTGTGTGTGTATATATATATATATGTGTGAGGAGCTGCTGAAGAGCTGCTGTGGTGACACAAGCTGGACCTTCCACACTGGAGAGTGCAATAGGGTCTGTCCAGTTAATGCAGGCAAAAATCACTCTTTCAAAGGGTCCGGGTGGGAAGGCTCGCCATCAAAAGTCACGTCAGCTCAATCAAAAAAACCTGACCTGCCGACAGACACAAAAGAAATGCACCATCAATTTACGCAGTTATACAAAGTAGCATCACATGTCCACAATTTTGACTGCATTAAATCACCTAATTAAAAGCACAAAAATCACTTGCATAACCAAAATAAGTGAAACAAAATAAAGCTCTTACAACAATCCTCTCAACTTTGCATAATAAACAGAATTAACTCTTCTTTTCTCGTTCGTTACAAGTTATTACATTTGAGATGGCTACCATAAAAAGCTCAACAATGCAATTTCCAATTTTAAAGTACAACATTAAACCTAAAATCTTTTACAACAAATAAGAAAAATAAAGCTTACCGATCTCCGTATGAGTGAATAAACGCAGAAAATGGCCGTGGCAAGTGCAGCCACAAAGTTTTAAGATGTAAGCAGTGTTACACGAAGCTCACAAAATCCATCCAAACTCGCAGCTGAATCGTCAACATCAGCTTCTGGAAATGCTGTTAATATTTCCGTAATTTTATTAATGTTCTGTCAATTGCCAACGTAGTTTCTTAAGCTTCAGTTTCGCCCAATGCCTAGGTCTCGCTCTCGTCTCAAAAAATGGCGACTAGCAAGCACAAACTTCTTACCGGCAGCAGGTGGGCGGGACTACTTAGCATGCACATTTTTCTGATTGGTTGGGCCTCGTGAAACTCTGCTTACCAAAACACTATTGGATATAAGTTTCCAAATCAACTCTTTGGCAAAATAAAAGCAAAAACAACACATTAATAGATTTTTTTTTTATTAATATTTTTAACTATTTAAATACTAACTGTTTTAACACTTTCTTTCATGTGATCCACTATCATGTGGATTACAACATCATGCGGAAACTGCTGGATTCCTACGGGGCGGTACGTTGGACCCAGTCAGGTGAACTCATCATCAGAGATAGACCCAGTAAAGGTTCCCATATTTTGGATTTAATGAAAACTTTATCCCAGCCGAAATCTCAGGCCACCGTCAGATATCCTAAAGGCTGAGAACCCTTTTTGAACATAATATCCGAATTAAACATCCCCCTCACGACCATTGGTAACATTCAAGCTAGGAAAGCCCTTGGTCGTCTTAAGGAATATGGTGGCGGAAATGGCACGCCGGTGGGTCTCCCCTTTTTTGCGAAAAGATAAGTGGGCCTTATCTCTGTGCAGCTGGGTAATAAATCGCTAGGCCACACACCTCCGAAAGAATCCCCCAGCAGGGGTTGTAAAAGGCATTCCAGCTGGTGAGTGTTCATGATGATGATGATGATTAAAAGACCACCAGAACCCGTCTCTTGGAGTTTATTTCAATCACGCTGTCGAAGCAGGCATTGACGATGAGACTCATGGTTCGAGGTAGTGGGGCTCTGAACCTTAAATCCAGACTGCACATGCCGCTGATGATGGGTGACAGGGCACCGCCGTCCAGCTCGTCATCTCAGGAGAGATTGAGAGCAAATAGTGATAATCCGTTTTCAAAATACTCGCGGTTAATGCATAGAGCCGAATCCCGTAAATGCCTGTCTATAGCCAGGAAGAGGTTGTAAAACTCTCTGACTGACTGCCTCGCATTAAAATCGGGCTGGAACAGTTTGCTGGGTATGTGTCGGGCGTTCATGGAGAGGCTCAGAAATTCTAGGTCTCAATGCTGAAACCTAAATGGGTTTCTGTTTCGCGTCCCCACGAACGCAGCATGGTCCACGATCCCCAAAACGGTGTAGCACAGTAAATTGAAAAGATTGTCCTGCGGGCAGACACGCGATTGCATAGGCAGCGAATAATTTTTAATGACTACCCTGCTTATAGGGTACAGGGCGCTTGCTTTCGTGAGAGCGGCCGAGTGACCCAGTGACACTGCTAGGGAGACGTCAATTTTTTTCACAAACAGGCTGGCTGTTCATATTCGGTGTCATTTCTAAACATGAGACTAAAGTCGCTTTTAGCCTTTACAAACTTTAGGCGAATATCCATGTTGTTTAACAGCATTTGTTATCTAAAAAAAATATCAGCGTGTATAGGGCCGATCAGAGAAAATTCCCTAGAGTTTCTACATAAGGCAGCTCGCTTCTGCAAGCCCACATTAGGGCCCTGCGGGGTGACGGCCACACTATCCAAGTTGGCTCCAACATCTTTGTACCAGAGCCCTGCTGAAAACTGACTGTCTAGGGTAGCCATAGAAAAATTGAGCAGGGTATCTATGAATGAGCTATAGAGCTGTGTGGCCAAGGATGAACTGATCAGGATGTCGTTCAGACTCACATCCTGCTGCGAAAATATACAGTTTAGCAGGTACTGTATAATACCACAGGGGTCGGCATCAACCAGGGGGGCTCCATCCGCCCTAACGATCCTGAGCCTTAGATATAGCAACGTAGAGTTCAGGTCCAAATAGATATTGCCCGACCCCAGTATTAGGAAATCCAAAACATCCTGATCAGTAATGGAATTTAACGGGTTGATTTCTACATAATTGGTCTGATCTACGGATAATTGCGTCATAGGGACTGCTAACAGGTCCAGCTCAGATTTGATGCATTCTGTGGAGAGGCGGTGAGCTAGAGCCATTCTTCGTTATGCAGCATTTTTGCTCTCTCTTAAAATATGTCCTCAGGAGGTTTCCTGATTCTCTTAGGAGAGCAGGTCGTGATTTGGGAATCCTGACGGCTCTGCAAGGATTTTTATGACTGTGCTGCCTGTGTAAATGCGCTGGGGCTCTTTTCCTCCTCCCCCTCTGAGAGAGCAGCAGCAGACCCAACCCTTCCTGCTTGGGCTCACCGGCCTTTGTAAAACGGCCGCTGACTACAGAGCCGGCGAGATCTGAAGCTATTCCTTTGGCCGCCTATTTCAAATGAGGTTTTGCTATCAAACCTAAACCTAAAAGCCCTAATGAGCATGGAGCCCAACCCACGCCCGTACATCACGGGGCTCCCTGCAAAACCGGGGAGCCCCTGCCCCGCCTGACTGGTGTAATACTGAATAAATCTCTGCGAATTTTGGTATGCCATGCTCCCCCATCTGCGCTTTCTCTCTCTTTTTTTTAAATGGGGATCTTTGGCACGGGGCAAAAGTGTAGTTTGACGATTGTTTTTTCGTAGGAGAATTTAATCAGTGTATTCCGATTTTTCTTTATCTCGGTATGCAAATTCTGGAGGTTCTGCTTGTTCACCGGTACGTAGTGCACCTTGTGGAACGGCAAAGTGACTATGTCGCCAAACCTACTGTCTATTTTAATGGTTCTGAGGAGCAGTACTACAAATTCCCCCACGGGCAGTGGCTCCACGATGTTACAGTAGATGTACATATTATAGAATCCCGCGTGAATGTCGGCAGGGTAGGGTGAGGTCTGCGCGGTACCTCCCCCTCCTCCTCCTAGATTATACCATCGACCTGGCTCAAAACCCAGCATGTAGGCCACAGTGGGTATAAATTTGACCCTGTATTTCTGTTGTCCCGTTATATTAACCCTTCGCATAATCTTGCTGCATGTGAAGTAAACATCAATACCAAATTTTTTTAACAAAGCGTTGATTTCAGACATAATTTGTGAAACGGATTCATAATAGCAGACTTTAATTTTCCTAGGGAAAAGGTAAGGTAAATCCACTAAAAGATCGGCGTCTCTCCTTGCCTCCACCTCCGTATCACGCAATTCGAAACTATTATCCGGGTTTGTAATATTTCGCCACGTGTAACAATACATGATTTTGGCCAGTCCTACTTCGTAAGGCCCCCATAGTTCTATAGGTCACGACATCATGGTGTAATCCAAACTCTGGTTATCTGGAAAGATGGAGTAACAAGAGTTTGACGGTCGCATGAGGTAAAAAGAGGGGCAATAACTCCATTTTTTCTTTTAAAAATAAATAAAAATTAAATCTGTATCAAGTCCAACCGTGGTATCCACAAATTGAACCTCAAGGGCCAACCCTGCCAATGTACTAAAATCCACTTTTTCCCCTTTTTGTCGGTCTTTGAGCCTATAACCTCCTCGACCTTGAACGCACGTCTCGGAGATATTTTGACTTTCTGCAGCTCCACTTCGTAGATTGTGTCCTCGCCGGCGATCTGGGCACATGTTCACATATGACAAAGTACTCATCCGTACATCTGTTTGTACTTTTTGTCAAATATCTTTCCATGCTTGGAGACTCTCACGGTGTCCCCTATGTTAAACTTAAAACATGGCCATCTGCTTTTCTTCAGTGGTAGGGGACCATATAGATTGTCAAATACTAGATGACCATTATCGGTCATGATCTCGGAAGGTTTCATTTTGATAGCACTGTGAAATGACTGATTGTACCTCTTTATTAGATCATCCAACACATCCATGTATCTTTGAGTGTTTTTAGCCATAAAGTACCTGTACATCCTCTCTTTTAACGTTTTGTTAAATCTTTCTACGATGGAAACTTTAAGTTCACTAGCCGTGGTGAAATGGGTGATTTTATGACTTTTTAAAAGTCTCTGAAAAATCCCATTTAAAAAATAGAGTCAAAGGCCTCAGTTACAGCCATCTCTGTCTTGTTTCTTAAGACACGCACGTAGGCCTTTTTGGAAATCACCGTAAGGAGATATTTCAACACGTTGTTGTATGTCGCCAGCCCTTGCATGTCACTTAAATCGGCCTGCCACTGATACATGGCTCTTCGTACAAACACTCTGTTCCTGCGGAAATTCTTTTTTGCCAGTTTATGTAAAGTATAACTGTCTTGCATAGATAGCCAGTCTCTGATGTCATCGGTAGCCACTTTTTCCCCGTATCTTCCTGCACGGCTCTCTGCAGTCTGGAGGCACCCCTGTATGACCCCGGGTGGCTGGGGTTATAGTACATTCGGCTCAAGACACGAACTGTAGTCTTGGCAACAGACATGCTTTTCACACAGTGAGTGGGAGGTGAGAGCGAGTATGCGGTGTTTTATAGCTGACTGGGGAGCTGGGGAGGGGGGTTTTATATGTGGGGTTTGTTTAGTGATTAAATGTTATTGTTGACACACCGCACCACACACACAACAATGAAATGTGTGTGTTTTTTCTACGTTTAACCGATATGTGTGTGTGTGTAGAGTTTACAAAAGGAGTTTAGCTGGGGTGGATCTTAAATCCAATGCCTTACCGCTCAACCACCCTGCTGAACATGTATTTATACATTTTGTCTATTCAAAAAGACTATTCAAGTTTAAAAAAAAAATATTACAAGGGTATTGTCATACCCTGCCCATTCAAGCCTCGTGTATGCCACGCCCCCCTTGCTCCTCATGTGCAAATCCCGATTGAAACCACCTGTGGTCCATCAGTTTGAGTGTATTCCTCTGTTTCCTGATTAGTTTGCTGTCAGTCTTGTGTATTTAGTCCGCGTCTGAGTTAGTTACCCCAGATCAGTCATTGTGATATGTAGTGGCGTCTACCCCGTGTTTCTGCGAATAAACCCCGTTGTTTGGACATTCCTGCCTCCAATCGTCTTTCCTGCCCGACGCCGCCCGCATCCAGGCACGCTGCGCACCCCGCTCGTGACAGAATGACAGATCTCACAGAAGAAGCGCCACAGCAGCTGCATGCTGACCACCACGCCTTGCTGTGTGAGGTGCTTCATTGGAGCAAAAATCCGGAGGTCCAGACGGACCCGCAAGCGAAGCAGCTCGTCTGCGAGAGCGCAGACCTTCTGCTGCGGGATCCTCTCCCCGGCAACGGCGGCCCATTAAAAAAAGTACGGGACAACCTTTGGGCGCTAGCCCGGCGCGTCTCCTTACTCCGCGACCAACGGGTTGCGCTGGGTCGCGAAGAGGGAGAGGAGGCGGAATCCTCTATTCCAGTCGGGCGCACTTACCTCTGTCCCATGGCGTCTCCAGAAGAGGATCCGGAGACCGAGATGATTATAGCCCTCGGGCTTGCTGATCTTCGCTCCCGGGAATGCACCAGTCCAGGGCGCGTTGCTTCCTCCGGCGTGGAAAAAGAAAAAGAAGAAGCGGAAGGAGCCGACGCCCGCCTGCCTCCCTGCGGAGCCGACGCCCCCCTGCATGCCTGCCCAGCCGACGTCTCCCAACATTCCTGCGGAGTCGCCCCCCCGCGATCCTGCAAAGCAGATGCCCGCTTCGGCCGCCTCGCCTGCAGCCACGCCCGCAGAGCCGACGCCCGCAGAGCCTGCTGCCCCGGGCCCACCGGAGACTCCTGCTGCCCCGGCCGCACCCGAGACTCCTGCTGCCCCGGCCGCACCCGAGACTCCTGCTGCCCCGGCCGCACCCGAGACTCCTCCTGCCCCTGCTGCCACGCCTGCCAAGTCAACGCACCCCAGGCGGAAGGGTGAGGCCACGCCTCCCCGCTCGACAGTGCCGACACCCGCTGTCGCCCCGACAGCATCCATGGCAGCCACGCCTGCCAAGTCAACGCCCCCCTGGCAGAAGGGTGAGGCCACGCCTCCCTGCTTGACGGTGCCAACACCCACTGCCACGTCTGCCCCTGTGACTCCTGCCCCGGCCCCAGTGGCCCCAGAGACTCCTGCCCCGGAGACCCCCTGACTGTTGGCCCCATGACTCCTGCCCTGGAGACCCCCCTGACCGTCACCCCACTGACGCCAGCCCTGGACTCATGCCCCGAGAGGGTCCCTGATGGCATCCTCGCCTCCTCCTCATTGGAGGAGGAGCTCGAGTGGGACAACTCGGGGATATCCCTGCTGGGCCTACCCCAACCTCGACCCGGCCCACACCGTAGACTCCCCTGCCTGTCTGTGTCCCGTAAGGGGAGAGGGCACAGGCGTAGGGTCCGGGTCCCACCCATCCTGCCCCCTGGCTCGCCCTCGGTTGCCCTGGTGGGGGCTCTGGGGCCTCTGTCGTCGCCAGAGGCTCCGGCCCTTCGGTCGTCTGCGGGTCCCCCGGCGGTGTCCGGTCGCCCGTCCTCGAGCCTGCCGCCCTCGGTCCCGCGGTCGCCTCCGGGTGCCCCGAGGTCGGCTCCTCGGGCCCCGGTGGTCCCTGGTCCTCTGAGGCATCAGTCGGCTGCGCCTTACCCGGCTCGGCCTGTGGCCTCGCCTGCCACGTCTTCCCCTCCCTCCTTCCCTCCGTCCCTGGTCCCTTGGTTCCTCTTGTCCCCTCCCCTGGTTCCCCCTTCGACTCCCTTGGTCCCTCCATTGTTTGTCCCTCGTCCCATCTCCTCATCCCCCTGGTAGTCCCCTCCGACTCCCTTTGCCACTTCGCCTGCGACTCCTCCTGCTGCCGCCCGTCTTGGGCATCTCGGGCTCCCCTGGCTCCTTCGCCCTTCCCAGTGTGGTCCCCAGTCTCTGCTCCTCGCCCTGTTCCTCCCATCTCTGCTCCTTGCCCCCCTGTGCCTCCTCCGTTCACCCCTGGCCCGTTCGTTTTGCCTCCTGGTGTTTCTCCTCTATCCCCATTCCTTGTTTGCCTGTCCGCGTTCCCTGTCCTTTGTAGTCTTCTGTCCTGGTTGTTGCCCCTGTGCCTATTCTGTGTCTCTGTCCTGTTCCCCGTCCCGCGTTAACCTGTTCTTGGTTTTGTCTTCTAGGTCCTGTCTGCCCTCATCTCGTCCGTCCCTTCCCTGGGGCGCATCCAGAGTTCGCGCCTTGGGGGGGGGGGGTTATGCCATACCCTGCCCGTTCGAGCCTCGTGTGTGCCACGCCCCCCTTGCTCTTCATGTGAAAATCCCGATTGAAACCACCTGTGGTCCATCAGTTTGAGTGTATTCCTCTGTTTCCTGATAAGTTTGCTGTCAGTCTTGTGTATTTAGTCCGCGTCTGAGTTAGTTACCCCAGATCAGTCATTGTGATGTGTAGTGGCGTCTACCCCGTGTTTCTGCGAATAAGCCCCATTGTTTGGACATTCCTGCCTCCGATCGTCTTTCCTGTCCGACGCCGCCCGCATCCAGGCTCGCTGCGCACCCCGCTCGTGACAGGTATACGTTTAGTCAAAGATATAGTTTAAAAAATTGTTATACAATTGTATACATTTAGTCAAAGATATAGTTTAAAAAATGGTTATACGAGGGTATACATTTAGTCAAAGATATAGTTTAAAAAAATGTTATACAAGGGAATACATTTAGTCAAAGGTATAGTTTAAAAATTGCATTAATGAGGTAGCATTCAGTTGCAGCCATGACAGTTGTTGAGGTAGATTCGCGATGTCACATGTAGTAAGGTCCGTATAGTGGCTTTTTCAGCAATACATGTATACAGAGTAGAAAGCATCTGATTTACATCGATAGGCTGCTTATTATGAAATTTAAAGGCAACTACATCTATTATTAAAGCATAAAATACAAAAATGTGATTACAGTCAAATTCATCATCGGGGATACAAGATAGACACGTTCATATGAGACTTTCGGGTGATTGTCTTTCTGTCTCTCCCATCACCTAAGTAAAACTTTTCTCCACTGGTAATTTTCACCGACATGAGCAATCTCAAATATCAGTATATGTAAGCAGCATCAAGCATAATCCCTAGGAACATTCTGACTTTTTTTTCTATCAATAGCATGCAACAACAGAGGACTAACTTTTTCTAAAAAAAAAACATTTAATATAAACCGGTGTAAGGCGCTGCCGGTAGCGTTGCCCATGACAAGTTGTTGTTGTTGTTATTGTTTTTAATCTCACGCCTCCCAACGAGTCAGAAATTCTTTTTCCAGGATCTGCTTAAGTGGGGGTTTCTGTTCAAACAGATCCTGTTCCAGTCGACTAATTTCCAGCATTCCGTCGTGGGCCTTGCGTAAATCATACAGCATAGCTTCTACATTCCCTCCAACCTGCCGACAGAAGCTTGGATGCCTAGGATTGCCAGAACGTGAGTCAAGGCGGGTGTCAGCCGGTCAGTCCAGAGGTCATGCAGCACAGAGTCAAAGTGTATGTAAAAGTATTTCCTCCCACCTCGCAGCCGTAGCAGTTTTTCTGCTGATGCTTCCTGATGACTGAGGCTAAAAGGCCCACTATCATCGCTTTTATGCAGTTCAGCATCAAAGTGGGCCTGGAGTGAAGCACGCAGATCTTGGGGGTCTGAGGGACCTCTCCAGGTTCAGAGGCCAGTGTTGCTGCTGCTGGAGGGGTCAAAGGGACCTCTCTAGGTGAAAGGCCCCATTCTCCCCACTTTCATCGTCTGCTATGATGATGTTTGTGTAAGGGTTCTAACGGCGTCCACTTTATATAATGTCAATCAGGAGTGAGGCGTGGATGGGGAAGAGGAGGTGGGTGATGATCCTTACAGAGTAGATTTTTTAAACCCTTGCATCTCCTTATGCTCTTGACTGTCCTTGAACAGCTTGTGGATGTAAGCACTCTTTTCAGCCGCTTCCAAATCACGTACGGTATCTTCATAGTACAATTTAGCATTTAGGCAGCTGCCATATATTCACCATTCTCTTGCCCAGCTCCCAGGTCGCATCCCATTTCATAAAGGTGCTCCATTGTTTACCAACATCAGCATCTCTATAGTACATCTCCATTTTCCCGGTGTCCGACGGATAGCCGGGTTTGGTGCTCTACTTTATCATCAGGAAAATGATAGACTTAAAGTTTCCCCATTCCGTTTCCAAAATACTCATCAGACACGGGTTGTCTATCGCCAGGTCTGCGGCATCTCCAGTGACTTGAAAGATGTGCAGTTCCTCCTGATCATAGTCAAAGCGGCACGGCAGACGACTTTATCGCCGTTGGGCAGCTCCCAGGTAGCCCTCAGGTCTTCCGACGGCAGCATCGTAGGTACCCGTCATAGGAATCTTCTTCTTGGGAGCCCCCAGAAGCCGCACACCATCCTGATCCTGCCCCTGCTGAATCTTAGATGGTGTGAGGCTGCTGAATCTTTCATTTCGCTAGTGCCAGACATGTCTGTGTTTTTAAAAATTACCGTTGGACCTAGCACGCAAAGCTTGCTATATTCTCCATGGCATGCTGGTGTGGTGTGGCACGCCCGACATCCATATTTTTTTGGGGTAGGCAAAGACGAGAATGAGAAATATACGGCCTGTCAAGTTTTAGAATGATCTCATTTTCTTAATTATGTCTATTTGATATACATTTTTCATACATTTTATACAAACTTGTGCTTGTACTTTTGCGCAGACCATACGCTCGACCCGGGATGACCTACCAGTATGTAAACAATGGCCATATCAGAAAAACCAAAACTTCAAACTGTGTGATATACTGTAAGACAAAATGTCCAATTTGATGTGTGGCCAGATTATAGTTTGACCCGGGGATGACCTGTGGCCATATCAGAAAAACCAAAACTACAAAGTGGGTGATATACTGTAAGACAAAATGTCCAATTTGATGTGTGGCCCAAATATAGTTTGACCCGGGGATGACCTACTGGGATGTTGCATCAGAAAAACCCAAAGTTGAAATGAGAAAAAAAAAAAGAAAAAGGGGAGTCACTTCCTACCACTTTCACATGGCCAAACTGCTGCAGGTGGCTCACACAATTCCCACTCTCCCTCCCCTCCCAGACACAGTTGCAGGCACACGGCCAAACTGCTAAGCGTTTATTGGAGGATGATAGCATCAGACCCACCTCCTCTCATTCTTAACTTTCTCATTTTCACACAGTTTCTTTCAGACTCGCGCAAAAGAATCTCACAGTCCTCTGCAGAATTTCCAAAGTCTTTATCCGCAACATTGACACGCTCCAGACCGATCGGGATCTTACCACGGTACCACACCACAGCCAGACCCACCGTACGCTCACACTCCATCAGGTAACCGACCCGCTCAGCTGCGTGCTTGTCTCCTTGCTGCTGCTCGGCACCGTCAGCCATCACCCTCATAGCACACGGGGCTATACATGTGGGGCAAAGCACACGATCCACTGCTCAAACTTAATTTCACTCCCCTCAAAATAAAATAAATAATTTCTTAAATAATAATAATTAAATAGTAATAATTGTAATGATAAATAATTTAAAAATAATAATAAATAAATAATTTAAAATAAAAAAAAACCCATCCCAAATTATGAACAACGTCACTACTCATTGCATCACCTAGCTCCACCCCAACCATGCCCCAACAGTGAACTCTTGACCCATAACCTTTTGACCTCCATCCATCCATCCATTTTCTATACCCGCTTATCCTACTGGGTCACGGGGGGTCTGGAGCCTATCGTGGAAGCAATGGGCATGAGGCAGGGAACAACCCTGGACGGGGGGCCAGCCCTTCACAGGGCACACCCACACACCATTAGATTTCCAAAAGGCTTTTGATGTTGTCCCCCACAAGAGGCTCTTACTTAAACTCAAAGCGACAGGTATTTTAGG
>JAODUD010000026.1:6142973-6159313 GCA_026784285.1 Stomatorhinus walkeri | reverse complement strand
TTTATACTCAACTGGTTGGTTGAAACAAAATCCTGTTTTGGATTTTTACTTTCTGGACCTGAAATCTCCACCTCTGCTGCTGACCAAGGCTGTTCCTCATTCCTAGTGCTGTTTGATCTTAGTGCTGCTTTTGATACTATAGATCATGCCATTCTCCTAGACAGGCTTGAACATACTGTAGGCATAAGGCGAGTGGTGCTGTCTTGGTTTAAATCTTACCTCTCAGACCATTATCAGTATGTGAATTTAAATAGTGATTCCTCAGAACATGTCAAGGTCAAATATGGAGTGCCACAAGGTTCAGTTTTAGGTTTTCTACTATTTTCAATATAAATGTTACCTTTAGGCTCAGTTATTCGTAAGCATGGAGTTCGCTTTCATCACTTCGCAGATGATACACAATTATATATATATATATATAGCAGATAAACCAGAAGATAGACAGCAACTTCATAGAATGGAAGAATGTTTAATTAACTTCAAAAAGTGGATGTCAGACAACTTCCTCCAGTTAAATCTAGACAAGACTGTGGTTCTTCTTACTGGCACTAAAGCCAGCAGAAGTAGACTATCTGACATTATAGTCAATCTGGATGGTCTATTGCATCAAGTACAGTTGTTAAAAGCCTTGGTGTTATTCTACATTCTGACCCTTCGTTTGATGTACATGCTTCTAACATTATCCATACTGCCTTCCTTCACCTGTGTAATATTTCCAAATAAAGAAACATGCTAACCTTTCAAGATGTAGAGAAATTGGTTCATGTGTTTATTACCTCCAGGCTTGATTATTGTAATGTCTTATTCACTGGTTGTCCAAATAGGAATCAAATAAACTCCAGCTAGTCCAGAATGCAGCAGTCAGAGTCCTCACCAAAACTAAAAAATAAATGATCATATTACTCCAATTTTATCTTCACCTGACTGGCTGCCAGTTAGATTTTGTGTTGACTACAAAATACTACTGTTAACTTCGGTTAAAGCGGTAAATGGTCTTGCATGTGAGTAACCTCATTTGCAACTACATTCTGACTTGTATGCTTCGATGCAGGTCTTCTAAACATACCCAGAATAAAGAATGTTACATTAGGGGGAAGGACATTTGCTCATAAAGCACCACAGTTGTGGAATAAACTTCCTATTAGTGTTTAGAACTCAGAAACAATCTCTGCTTTTTAATCGAGGTTTAAGACTTACCTCTTTAGTCAGTCTTTTGGATATTAAAATCCCCTTTTCTAAGGTGAATGGGAGTTCTGGAGATTCATGGTCATTTGAGATTAAAGGTAGAAGGGAGGATTGGTGCTGTCATCCTGCCACTCTCGCCGATCACTTAACTTGTTGACTGTAGTTTTGTTGACGCCAAAACCCCTAGAAACCCTCATGTCTGTGCTTCCTTCCAAGTCTCTCTTTTAGCCAGGCTGCCATAGTAACTTTACTACTGTCGGAGGTTAGGTCAGGTATAGGGCAATAACTCTCTTCTCCATCTTCTCTTTTCCAAGCTTATCCCAAGCTGACTCCGAGCTGACACTACACCACCTGAACCCTCATCTGGACTCCTTGCAGATGATTACATGGAACCAACTGGGATTTTTAACACTATATGGATTGGAATTAATGTCAATGTCAATACAATTTCATGCTCCCCAGTTGCTCAGAGGAGGATGGGATCCCCATCCGAGTCTAGGTTCCTCTCAAGGTTTCTTCCTGCTAGAGGGATTTTTTCCTGGCCACTGTCACCTCAAGCTTGGTTGGTGGGGGTTCAGGCCAGTTATATGTAAAGTGCTTTATGACAATGACTGTTGTTAAAAGCACTATATAAATAAAATTGAATTGAAATGAATTAAAAGATAACACCATACCATTATCACTCCTCCAGCAAACTTTATATTTGGCACAGTGCAGTCATTCAGGTAGCATTCTCTTGGCATCCACCAAACCCACCCATCAAATTGACAGACGGGGAAGCATGATTAATCACTTCACATAATACATTAGAACTTGTCCAGAGTACAGTGATATGTTTTTACATTACTCCTTCTGACGCTGTGCATTGTACTTAGTGATGGGAGCATGTTAAGTTTGGGATACATGCATAAATCCCCAACCACCAAACAGCAAATATTCAAAAGTACTTATCCATGCAGAAACCTTGATCGCATAAAGTTATTTCAGTAAAATGTGCAACATATCACACAAGTTTCAAAGATTTTATGGAAATCATTTGTCAGTGCTTTGAGTGTGTCATTAGACTCTGTTTATACTGCTGACATTATTGTAGCATGCTGGGATATTGTAATTAGCCCATTGTTTGTGCAGTTGAAGATACTTCTTGTATTCCCTATTGTCACATGTGTCCTTGCCTGTGTCATTTGTGAGCCCTGTTCGATCCTCGTGTGTCATTAGCCATTGTGTAAATTACCCACCATGTTTGTATCTTACAGTCCAGCATTAGATCTCCTTGTGTTAAGCTATGAGTGGTTTTGTGCTTGTTTCATGCTTGTATTAGTCCTTCTAAGGATTTAATAAAAGAGTATTTTCTTCTCCTTCAAGCCAGATGCCACATTGGATGTTAGGGGTGAGATACCAGAAACAGCCTTTACCGGTGCTACTGGAGCAGGTCCTCCAAGACATTGCCCTAATCACTCACTCCAAACTGGCAGACCTGTGGATGGCTATGGAGTGGCAGAGGAGGAGAAGTAACAGCAATCGGTTTGTATCAAGGCCATTAGGACTACAGCTGCTGGGACAAGAAGCTCATTTGCTGCACCAGACTAAGGTAACAGAGAAGCATGTTGGGATACTGTAAATAGCCCCTTTTTTGTGTAGTTGTAAATACCTGCATTCTCCTTTGTCGCGTGTGTCCTTTCCTGTATCATCTGTGAAAAAAGGACATTCTTTTCCGTCCCTGCTATGCTCTGGTTTGCCAGATGCTACAATACTGTACCTATCAATATACCCTATTACTGTTATTTGTCACATTGTTGCCATTTTTATTTGTTTGTTTATTCATGTCTGTCTGTTATTTTGGCCTATGTAATTCATATTTACAACTTCATTGCTACATCTTTGTATATGAAAAGTAAGAATTTCTTTGTATTTACTATATCCTGTACTTCATATATAGCCTACCACAACAAATCTTCAACGTCTTTCCTTTGCTTTATTTTCTTATTCTTATACTAATTTTATGTCTATGTGTATATATAAATATTATGCATTTTTATATTTATATATAACAATTTAATCATAGGAATAAAAGAGAGAAATATGACGGTAGCACGAAAAAACTACTACTTTAAAAGAAAAGCTCATGATGTAACTATAGTGGTAAAATAATGCTTAGACTGACGGTTGTTATGTCCAATTGGAGCTCGAAATTCAATGAGCTGCTCTATAGCGGTCTTCTATGGGCTAGACTATGCCCGACCCTAATTTAGACTACGTCTGTTCAACGTGATCCAGACGTTCTTAGCGCAGTTGCTACTCACGTATGTTTTCGAGGGGTAGGAATTACATAGGGAGCATTTTGATTCATTTATAATCTTCAGTTGTAGTCTCCGAGAACGGTCATTATGGACGAAATGGAGGAAGAATTAAAATGTCCCGTGTGTGGATCTTTTTTTCGGGAGCCGATTATTTTACCATGTTCCCACAATATTTGCTTAGCCTGTGCTCGAAATATTCTAGTGCAGACACCCGACGCCGAATCTCCGCAGAGCAGCCGAGCATCTGGTTCTGGGGTTTCCGACTATGATTACCTTGATTTGGATAAGATGAGTTTGTACAGTGAGGCCGATAGCGGTTATGGTTCTTATGGGGGCTTCACTAGTGCTCCGACCACACCTTGCCAGAAATCACCAAACGGAGTGCGGGTTTTTCCTCCTGCCGTACCGCATCCTTCTCAGCACCATTTACTTCAGCATCCTGGTTCCTTTCCTCCTTTTCCTCGCAACTCCTGCATCACTTGCCCGCAATGCCATCGCAGCCTCATTCTCGATGACCGAGGGCTCCGCAGTTTTCCCAGAAATCGTGTGCTGGAGGGGGTGGTCGACAGATACCAACATAGCAAAGCGGCTGCTCTTAAATGTCAACTTTGCGAGAAGAGTCCTAAGGAAGCCACGGTTATGTGCGAGCAGTGCGACGTATTTTATTGCGACTCGTGTCGTCTACGATGCCATCCGCCTCGGGGTCCACTTGCTAAACATAGACTGGTACCACCGGCGCAGGGCCGGATAACTCGCCGGATGAGTCCCAGAAAAACATCTACCTGCACAGAACATGAGCTTGAAAATCTCAGTATGTATTGTGTTCAGTGTAAGACGCCGGTGTGCTATCAGTGTTTGGAGGAGGGCATTCACTCAACGCATGAAGTAAAGGCGCTGGGAGCTATGTGGAAACTTCACAAGGTAAGAAAATATTCATTTTGCTTACATTTTAACATTTAAACTAGGGACCTAATTACATAATCAGAAAATTCTAACTCGTGATTTATAATGGTTTGGCTTGTTTTTTTTCGCTCTAGATTTTTATTTTTTATAATATTGAAATCTTATATTTGTATAGAATATACTGAATATTTATTTAAAATTATTTTGCCATAAGAAACATTTGTTGTATGTGTATCGAATTTTTACATTTTTAAAAAAATATGAATTCCAAAGTGTGTATATATTCCTTCCAAAATTTAATAACTCCTTATGAAATACAAGTTTACAAAATATTACAGTATTTCAGAAATAAATCTGTATCATTTGTTTGAAAACTGAAGAAAATGTAAATGTTGACAAATATTAATAAAATAAGTATTTGCCTTAAATATTCAATATACGTGTTGAGTAAACTGAGAAATTGATAATATTTGCATAAGGAATAAGGAGAATAAACTATGTTATTAATGCCAATCATTTGATAGAATTTTTGTCTCGTTTTACGCAGTATGTTGTCATAGTAACGCAGATGACTGTGAATTGTAGCAGGGAGCATTTGCCTTTGAAAGTGTCATCCCACGTCTTCCTGCATTGCTGCATATTACACAATCCAGCTTCCAACCAATTATCCAGTAAAATTTCGCTGTCTATTTCAGACATCATAAATTACAGTACAGTTTCTACAGTTTCAAGTTTAATTTGTCATATACATAAGCATACATTGTACATTTGTGTAGTGAAATGCTTTTTCAACCTGCTACCTTGATTATATTTAAAAAGGGAAAAGGAAAGACTTAATATAAAGAAATATATAAATAAATAACATTTCAAAAGCAGTCAAGATAAAACTGAGTAAAAATAAGGCAATAAAATGTAGAAGCAGCAATAGAAATATGTTTTATACATACGCCAGTGTAAGTCAGAAATATGTCAAATGAGGAATGCCCAAAACAATGTGGTGACCATAAAAAATGTGTCTGATGTTGGTCATTATGGGTGCTCATTTAGTATTCAGGCAGTCTGAGGGAAGAAACTTTTTAGAATTTTTCAGATTTGATCCCATACAATACATGTCCGTTACTCATCCATGTGGGAAAACTGGGTCCGAAGACATATGCATATACAGTTCAGAGTATGTTTTTTGGTCATGTTCATTCTCAAGCGATTTGACCATTTTGAACACACATACAGCTAAGTTAGAAGGTAATTACCAAAACAGTCAATTAAAAATCACAGAACTTTCACAGAAAATTAAAGATGCCATGGAATGAAAATCTGACTTTACTTTGAAATAGTTAAATAAGGAGAGTTTGATACATGGAAATGACACACAGTGAATCTCAAAATCGTTTGTTTTCTCTTTCAAATATAAATCCTGCATATGTAAGAGAAGGTGGTAAAACGGGCCGATTTAAAAATTCTAGACTTATGTAACACTCTTAGCTGTGCCCCCAAACTTAACATACACCAGCCCACTGTCAAGCCCAATGGGTTTGTGCAACCTACAACAAATATTTTTACTCTCTAGGGGCATTTGTGCAGTTTCCACAAGTACATATGGTGAGGAAATAAATATATACTTACAGCCGTTGCTGTAAGGTTATTTTTTACTAGTAAGCTAAAAAGGTAAGTCCTATTCAGCAGTTAGTTTCCCAACAGCTCCTGTTATCAACTTACATAGTTTGAACCATTTAGTTGCATGGTTCAAACTATGCAAGTGTAACAGGTTGTTATTGTAATTTTGTTTATAATTATACAAGATTCTGTTTTCCTTTTTTTTTGTTTTACCTAATGGGTACAATATCCCTTAAATATCTTGTTCGGCGTCGCCCATCCCTCTCATCTCTCCTTTATAAGGGTCCTGATCTCATTTCCTCTTCCCTTTTGCTGTAACGCTTGACTGGCGTGCCTGCAGCCCTGATTTGTCTCCTATAGAGAATGTTTGGGGCTTTTTGAAACGAAAAGTGCGTCAATGAAGATCCCGTACTGTTGCGCACCTAAAACGTTGTTTGCAGGAAGAATGGGACAAACTAACACCTGCAACACTTAGTCACTTGATTTCTTCAATGCCTTAACATCTTTTAAGTGTTGTTAAAAGACAGGGTAACTGTACAAAGTGGTAAATGCTGTACTGTCCCAACTTTTTTTGAAATGTGTTGTAAGCCTGAATGGAAAGAATGGATATTTATTTACAAATATAATGATGTCGACAAAAAAAACATGAATAATTTTCTGTTCATACTGTCTGCATTTAAGTACAATTTGAGGAAAATTTATAACTTGCTTTTTTTCTTTTTTTAATTCACATTTTCCACCCTGTGCCAACTTTGTTGTATTACCATTAAAAAGTACAATGGGAGAGCTATATTTTAGTTTTTTTTTCTTAGCTATGCCACATGTAATTGTTAGTTTTAACATTAGCAAAAAATCCCAGCTAGGCATGCTTGTCACACAAAGATCCCTGTTCTCTCAAGCTGAAAAGAAAAAAACCCAATTTCTTTATTATTAAAAAAATATGACTCACTATAGAAATCCTCAATATTTTTTTATTAAGTGCCTCAAAATACTTTGCAGACTCTGATATAATAATAATAATAATAATAATAATAATGATGATGATGATGATGATAATAATATCCTCACATGGTTATATATAGAAACACTTTTATACTAAAACATTTTCTGCATGAATTCTTGCATAACATAATAAGCAAGAAATGTACTCCGGAATTGCAAAATCGTATTGCATATATAAATAAATGAGGATTCACTGTATAAATTAATTCAGACTATTTGAGTCAGTTGATTGTATCATAGTCTGTCAAAGCTGATTTGGAGATGGTTGATGAGTAATTTTGAAAGGGAAAAAGTGAAAGTTCACTTATATTTCGTGGAAGAATTGGTCATTGCTGATAGTAAATAGCAACTGCAGCCATCAGTTTTGTATGAGCACTTCTAGGGAGAAATATGGAGTGAAGATAAAAAAAGAAAAGAAATTCTCAAATTTTGTAACTTGATGGAAAATTTTACATGTATCTGTTTGACAGTTCCTGTAAAGTATTGGTAATGGCCAATTTATTGTTAAACAGAGAATAATAATAAATTATTGATTTAATAAAGCTATTTTGAAAGATGTAGAAAGCAGAAGAAAAACAACCCCAAAACATGATCCTGCTTTACTGTGTGTATGGTGTTATTTTGGTGATTCACGATACTATTTTTGGGCCAAATACACCTTTTGAAATTGTGGCCAAAAGTTCAACCTTGGTTTCATCAGACCATAAAACATTTTCCCACATGCTTTTGGGAGACTTGATATATTTTTTGCAAAGTGTATCCAGGCCTGGATGTTTTTCTTTGTAAGAAAAGGCTTCCATCTTACGTTCCTTCCTCGTAGTACAAACATATGGAGAATATGGGAGATTGTTGTCATGTAGTACACAACCAGTACTTGCCAGAAAATCCTGCAGCTCCTTCAGTGTTGCTGTAGGCCTCTTTTGTCAGCCTCCCTGACCTGCTTTCGTCTTTTCATCAATTTTGGAGGGACCTCCAGTTCTTGGTAATGTCACTGTTGACCTATATTTTCTCCACTTCTTTATTGTCATCACTGTGTTCCATGGTATATCTAATGCTGTGGATTTTTTTTCACCCTTCACCTGACTGATACCATTTAACAAGGAGATCCCTTTGATGCTTTGTAAGCTCTCTGCGACCCATGGCTTTTGCTGAAGGATGCAACTGAGTAAATATCAGGAAAATCCTACTTGCACAGCTAAACTTTTTGGGGGGGTTAATCAGAGTTGATGGCAGGTGTGTACCCAAAAGGACTGAATGCTGTAATTAAATAAAAAAACCTGGGATTTTGACAGGAGTGTGTTCATCTTATATATCTACTGTAGATCAGGTGGCAGTCAAAGGCAGGGTCTTTGGTGGAAAAATAGACGTTATGGGGAAACACATTGGCAGAGAGTGATACCTTGCATGCATAGCATCTGCCTCATCTGGGCCAGAAGGTAGCCAAGATAATAAGGGTTGTGTGACCTGGGATGGACTGACACAATATCCAGGGTACCTTGTGCTTTCTGAACTCATAGAAGATGAATGAATGGTTGGTGGATAGATGTTTCCTTTCTCTGTGATGCTTTTAGCTGTTAGCATTGAAGCATGTGTTGACTTGGCTTTTTTCTAAGGAGATCAGCTGAACTCTAGGGAAACATAATAGAAAGAGACCAAGGTCAAATTGTTCTCCAAAATGTTGGAGACGCAATGTACCATTTTAATATCCTGTATAGCACCTGGCTTTTCTTACCTGTACTGGCAAATAGGTGGTGCTGTTGCCTTAGTGGTTGATATATACATGATGCATGGATACAAAAATGAGTACTAGAAATAACTAAATGTCTTTTCATCTGATGGTCTGCTCATCAGAATCATGGGTGGACCATATGAACACTGTACCTGTTTTTTAAGATGCTTTTGAAATGCTTCACTAGCATTTGATGTATCAGTGTATAACATATTGAAGTGATATACTTGTGTTGGGGACATGCAGAGACTTTTTGAGTGGGAGGGACTCGATAATAAAACTTTGCAGTTGGGGGGTGGGGAGTGAGATGGGATTCTAAGTCTGTAAAAAGCATTAAAAGGGCACATTGTGCAGTTACAGGGATATTATTAGTATTTTGGTCAAAGGGGGCAGGTGCTCCAGCACCCCCCTCTGCGCGTGCCTGCTTCTGTTTGATGATAATTTTGCTGAACTTCATGGGTAGGACAGTAGAGAAGGTGAAATTCAATAATAGTGAAACATATTTAATAAGAACATAAATCATTGATCATGCCCTGTTATTAGGGATGTGGACCCCCAATTATGGAAATAGAATGAATAAATGATACATTTATATAGTACTGTACAAGATATCCAAAGCACTTTACAGAACCAATGGGCAGCAACTTCAACTACCATCACTATGTAGCACCTACCCGATGGCAGCCGTTCTGCGGCAGTATGCTCACCACTCAGCAGCTAAGGTGGTGAAGGGGCAGGAGCAAGTTCAGCAGTTTTACATAAGAGATGATTAGGAGGCCAGATTTGAAAGGGCCACAATGGGCAATTTTACCCCTACTCATTCAGAAGATGTCCAGGGATCTTTTAAGACCTAAGAGGGTCAGGACCTCAGTTTTACATCTGATCCAAAGGATGGCACCACTTTTACAACACGGTGCCCCTATCACTTCACTAGGATCCACATAGACTACAGGAGGGGTAACCTGTTGACTGCATCAACACCTTATCCAGCAGCAACCCAGTATTCCTAGTTGGTTGACTAGCCAGGCTCAAATCTGCTTAGTTTCAGATGGAAGGCTTAGTCTGAATTACAAGTGGTAGTGCTGTATCTATGTGAGAAATAAAGACATCTCATCATATTCAGAGTGGTACAGTTATGTGAAAAAGTAAAAGGAAAATGTTGACTTTTCCAATATGTTTGGACAAGCAGATATTTGAATTTAAACAGTGCCAACACATAAAGGTCATTTACTCGATCAAATGACATACATAAAATTGACATTTTTGTAATTTGAATAAACAAAAATGCTGATTTGTCACATGGAAAAAGTAAGTGCACCCCTACATTAATCACCTCTTCAAAACCATACATTTAGATTTAGGTCTTCTAGATGAGGTGCCAATGATTATAACCTTCTTAGGGGTTATGCAGGTGGAACCTGTCTTAATCAAACATCAGATATCTATGTTTTAGGGTTATCTTTGATATTGAAGTGTGCTGTCATCATACCAAGATCAAAATTGCTCTAAGGCCTTAAGAAAGAAGGTTTTGGATGCCTATGAGTCTAGCAAGTGGTTTAAAAAGATCACAAAATTATTTGAATCATTCCACTCCAAGGAGAATTATCGAATACAGTGGTACTTCAGTTCTCAAAATCATTAGAACTCTAATTCGAACCAACCAGTTAGAAAAAAATTACCTAGAGCTTGATCTGAATCTCAGATTTCAAACCGTGAATGCCGATCTAAGATAACTTTCACACGCTGGGAAATGAGTCACGCGGCACTTCTTTCAGCGGAAACAAAGGGTAAAGCTTCAGTCTCAGCCTTGCATTAGCTGTGCATGTTTACACTAACTGAATACATATATTTAGATGGTAAAAATACATTTAGACAATGTTAGGCAGTAACAGTAATTATTATTATACAATAAAAATCATTTAAAAATAAAGATTTCTTATTAATTATTTTAATATTAATAATAAACCATTAATACGTTTAATTATAATAATTTTGTTGTGCCGAGTGGGAACGGAATGGAGACAAAGGCGCAGACGTCAGGGTATCGGGGAATACGGGGTTTAATTACAGGTAAGGCAGGCAAAACGCAGATGGACAATACAATTACCAGACTGGGGAAACAAACTGAAACGCGGACGATATACAGAGGATTAATGACAAGAACCAGAAACAGCTGATCACTCGGGGATTCCTCACAGGGTTAACGAGGGGGCGTGGCACATAGAAGGAGCAGACGATCGGGGCAGGACACATTTATTTTCTAACTTTACAAATTTCTGTTTTGATAAATATTCTTAGATGTGTTTAGTACAGTATATGCTCTTCTTGTTTTATCTGGTTCATTTTGTTTTTTAATGCTAAAAAAAAACATATTTAGGTGTAATTTTTTGGGGCCAGGAACCAATTAATTGGTTTTCCATTATTTCTTATTTCACAACTCGAACTTTTTAGGATTCGATCCAGAGTTCTGAATGGATTAAATTCGAGTTCTGAGGTACCACTGTACATTTACTTTTTGCAATGTGTGATTGCCTCTGGTGGCTTTTTAACTGTGTGATGGTTCATATATGTTCTTGTCAAATAATATTACTTTTTATTTCAAAAGGTAAGATTTGATGTTCCAAAAACCTTTTTCTAAAAATAGTAAAAGTAGGGGGTTGTCTTATAATCAGTGTCATCTTATATTAGGTTTTAGCAGTTCTAGCAGTTGGGTGGCACAGTGGTGTAGTGAGTTAACACTGTTGCTTCACACCTCTGGGACCTGGGTGCAAGTCGTTGCCAGGGTTCCATGTGTGTGGAGCTTGCATGTTCTCTCCGTGTTGTTATGGGGTTTCCTCTTGGTACTCTAGTTGTCTAAAACATGCTGAGGCTGATTTGAGTTGCACATAGGTGTTACACCCAGCTCGTCCGATCCTCGTGTGTGCCACATCCCCCTCGATACCTCATTTTAATTCCTGATTGTAATCACCTGTTGCCTGTTACCTGTATGTTCAGCCTGTCCTGTGTATTTAGTCCGCGTCTGAGTCAGTATTCCCCAGATCCTTCATTGATGTTCGTCACCGTCTGCCCTGTCTTTTCCTAATAAAACCCTGTTTCCTGCATTCTCGCCTACCTGCCTCGTCCTTCTCCTCTTCTTGCTTAATCACTGACCAGCGATCGTGACAGAATGACGGATCTCAGAAAAGAAGTGCGTCCGCGGATCGAGGAGCAATGCCTTGGTCTGCTACGGGAAGTGATATTTTGGCTAAATGAGCCCAAGGTCTGGGAGGACCCCGTAGCCGCGGATTTAGCCAGCCGGAGTGGGACCCTTCTGGAAGAGATGTCCCCGCCCGGGAACATGCACGTAATGGCTGATGTGCACAAAAACCTCTGGCTGCTAGTACAGTGCAAAATGGAGAAGAGGATTCAGCTGGTCGCGCTGCACACCGCTGAGGTTGCATACCCGCCATCCATCCTCCAGGAGATGGAGCAACCCCCGCCAAATCCTACCCGCCGGAGAAGGAAGAAGCATAGGGAGAAGTATCTGGAAGCCTCACCGATGGTCATCCTAGGGGCCTGCTCTCTCTCTTCTTTCCTTGCTAGTGATCCAAGGGAATCCCCGATCACCTCGGACATCAGAGCTGCTTGCGCCCCGCCTCACTGCCACGGAGCAACCACCGTTAGCTGCGTATCAACGGGCACGCCTGGCTAATAGGGGGGCCAGGGCAGTGTGGGATGCTATCCCACAGGTTGTGAGTTTTTTTTAAAGGGCCAGTGCCTTCTTCTATGGTGCCATCTTTAGCGGCAATAAGTGATGTCCCTGTCCTACCTGTTTGGACTACGCCTGTTCTGCCTGTCTCGTCGGCACCACCTGTCCTGCGAATCCCACTTGTTCCGGCGGCCACCGCACCGCCCACTGAGGCTCTGGCTGCTGCGGCGCCCCCTGCTGACCATGTGTCTCTGGACACTGCTGCGGTGCCCCCTACTAGCCATGAGTCAGCGATGGCTGCAAGGGCACCCCCTGCGGACCCAGAGCCCGCGTCCTGCCTACCTGCTGCCACCGCTACACCCACAACCCGCCTGCCTCCTCTGCCTGCAGCGGCCCCGCCTCCGCCTGCTGTGATACCCGCCTACCTGCTGTTGCCGCTAAGCCAACGGCAGTCCCTGCTGTGGCCCTGCCTGCTGCCGTCGCTCTGCCCAAGGTGGCCCTTGCTGCGGCTCCACCTGTCCTGCCTGTCTCGCTGGCTCTGCCCGTGGCTCCTAGGCCTCCGCCTCCTGCTCCGCCCGAGGCTCCTAGGCCTCCACCTGCTGCAACCACTACGCCCGAGACTCCTAGGCCTCCACCTGCTGCGCCTGCTACGCCTGACACCCCTTGACCTCTGCCTGCTGCTGCCGCTACACCTGAGGCCCTGGTACCGCCTGCTGCAGCCGCTACGCTCAAGGTCCTGGCGCCGCCTGCTGCAGCTGCTACCCTTATTGCTCCTCGGTTGCCTGTGGGTTCCCCTGCTCCGGCGCGTCATTGGACAGCGCCTTCCCCGGTTCTGGTTGCCCTGTCAGCTGCTGCGGCTTCCCCCTCCTCCTTGCCTTCGCCTGTGTCCCCTGGTGCCCCCTCCGACTCTCTCCTTGTGCCTTCCGCCTGTCCCTTGACCTGTCTCCGTGCCCCCTACGTGGTCCCCGCCTGCTCCTGCCTCCCTGTCGCCTGCAGCCCCTCCAGCTGCTGCCCGTTGCCCGCCGTGGCTCCCTCAGGCTCCCCTGGTTCCTTCTCCCTTTGCATTTCTGTTTCCTGTCTATGCTTCTCATCCCTCTGTGTCTCCTCTGTTCCCTTCTGGTCCCTTTGTCCCTCTTGTCTCTGCTCCTCGTCCCTCAGTGTCTCCCGTGTTCACTCCTCACCCTGTTGTTCCTCCGTTTTCTGTTCCCTCCGTCTCCCTTCTTGGTTTGTCTGTCTGCGTTTCCTGTCCTTTGTCAGAAGTCTGTCTTCGTTTCTGCCCCTGTGCTTGTTCTGTGTTTCTGTTCTGTTTCCAGTCCCTTGTTAATGTTTTTGGTCTTGTTTTTCAGGTCCCTGGTCTCGTCTCATCCGTCGCCTCCCCGGAGGCGCGCCCGGAGTACGCGCCTTTGGGGGGGGGGGGTTCTGTCACGCCCGGCTCGTCCGATCCTTGTGTGTGCCACACCCCCCTTTGTTACCTCGTGTTAATTCCCAATTGTAATCACTTGTTGCCTGTTATGTTCAGCCTGTCCTGTGTATTTAGTCCACGTCTGAGTCAGTATTCCCCAGATCCTTCATTGATATTCGTCACTGTCTACCCTGTCTTTTCCTAATAAAACCCTGTTTCCTACATTCTCGCCTACCTGCCTCGTCCTTACCCGCTTCCTGCTTGATCGCCGACCAGCGATCGTGACAATAGGTGTGTATGTGTGGGTCAATGGTGTGTGAGTGTGCCCTGTGATGGGTTGGCACCCCATCCTGGGTTGTACCCTGCCATTTCCCTGTAGTTTCTAGAATAGGCTGTAGACCCCCTATGACCCTGAATGGGCCAAGTGCTTTCAGAAATTGGATGGATGGTTCTGTCAGTATAACTTTTGAGTTGATTTTTTTTTCTTCATTTCTATCTTTTCTTTTCAGATTAATGATCTACTGTTATTTTGTTGTGTTTCTTCACCTTTAATAGAGAGAAAAACCAAAAATAAAGTAACATTAGAGCAAGTCTACAGTTTGGCAATGATAGGGTGCTGAAATATCCTGAAAACCTGGATTTTTTAAAATACATTTTTCAGACATGGAAAATAAACAAAAAATGTGTACATATGCTGGAAAATCAATAGGTTGTCTTGAATTTTTACATGCACAATTAAATTACAACCTTGTGTTTTGAACTTGCAGGCTTTTAAAAAAGTTGACAATTGTATATGTTTTCAGTAGGTTAATACCGAATCTGACTTCTACATTTGGCAGCAGTTGCCAAAGACCTTCTTCAAAAAATAGTAAAAGTGAGGGATTACTGTACCATATTTACAGGATTATAAGGGGAGAATAAAAAAATCATGTTTTGTGAGAATACCTTTACACAGAATTTATGCGTTTTACTGTTTACTTAAGTAATAGCTACCAAGTAGGTACGCATATTGAACATCTAATATGTTATTTTACACACATATATATGACAAACACCATTTTAATTATACTTTCACATTGCACGTGATACAATTTTCTTTCTATGCTTCCCTTGCTCATTTCACAGTCCCTCACATATGACGTAGATGAAGAAATCAATGGAAGTGATGTTGGTATAACTGAATTTGAAAAAGAAATACTGTATAACTATTGTCTCACTAGGCAGCCATAGTGAGAAACCATAAGAACATAAGAAATTTACAAACGAGAGGGGGCCATTCGACTCATCAAGCTCGTTTGGTGAGAACTTAACTAATAGCTCAGAGTTGTTCAAATCTTATCTAGCTCTAATTTAAAGGAACCCAGGGTTTTAGCTTCCGCAACACTAGCAGGAAGACTATTCCATACTCTAACTACCCACTGTGTAAAGAAGTGCTTCCTGAAATTTGTTTTAAAATGTTCTCCTGCTAATTTCTACTTATGGCCACAAATTCTAGTATTTAAACTAATATTGAAATAACCATTTGGCTGAAGAGCACTCAGACCTGTTACAATCTTATAGACCCCCTCTGTCTCCTTTGCTCAAGGCTAAACAGATTCAGCTCAGCTAACCTCTCCTCATAAGACATTCCTTTAAGACTAGGAATCATTCTTGTAGCCCTCCGTTGCACCTTTTCTAAGGCAGCAATGTCCTTCTTAAGGTATGGTGACCAAACCTGCACACAATATTCTAGGTGGGGTCTTACCAAGGAATTATATAAATGTAACATCACCTCCCTTGACTTATACTCCACACACCTAGAGATATAACCCAACATTCTATTGGCCCTTTTATTGCTTCCCCACATTGGTGAGAGTGGGGCATGGAAGTATCAACATACACACCGAGATCTTTCTCGTAATTAGCTACCTTTATTTCAGTGGAACTCATCAAATATCTGTACTTTATATTTCTGCTCCTTGCAGCTATTACAGTACAAAATTTTACACAGAACGCACTACACAGGGCAGAGGATGTTCCAGATGGGTATCAGAGATGCTGACATATGTGTAACCTGTAAGAAGGACCCACCAGATAATTACCTGCATGCTGTCTGGTACTGCACACCAGTCAACGAATTCTGGCAAAGGATTTGTGAAGACTTACCGATACACCTAGGGCATCCCATCCCACCCTCCACCTCACTCTGCCTGCTTGGGGACCTCACTAACACTAATATAGACACGAATCAATCTTGCATGCTTTTCACAGTACTAACCATTGCCAAGAAAACAATCCTTCTGAACTGAAAGTCAAAAGAAAATTTAAACATAAATCTGTTCAAAAATCTACTCTTGGATTATGTTTCCATGGAGAGGATGTCTGCCTGTAAGACAAATTAATTGATCGATTTTCAAGATAGATGGACTTCAATAATTATTTTTTTTATGTAATGTTGTCGGGGGTGGTGGGGCCTTGCCCTCCCAGTCCCAGGTTGGGGGCTGGGGGCAGGGGGGCTGGGTGGTTGGGGTCCTCTGG
>JAODUD010000026.1:6124516-6135620 GCA_026784285.1 Stomatorhinus walkeri | reverse complement strand
TACATTTGTGGAAATGTACAGTACATTTTACAATTGTCTTTGACTGATTTTTTCTTTTGTGCCAAACCATGTATTTCTTGGCAGGAAGTGTATGTTGGAAAAGAAACTATATGCACAGTTGATGGGCTGCATTTCAACAGCACTTACAAGTCTCGTGTGAAAGCCTTCAATGCTAGTGGAATGAGCCAGTGCAGCAAAACTCTCATCATCCAAACCTCGGAGAGTAAGGAGTCACTGTTTTGTAAATATAGCATGCTTGCATATTCATATCCAGATCTTCTTATTGGCAGAAATGCATAGATATTTATCCATTGATAGTGATTAATATGGACCCAGGGAGTCCTGCCTGAACTGTTACTAAACTGAATTGTAATTACTGTTGTTTCAAATTAATGTGCCAACTAAGTAAATAACAGCCTCTTAGCAAACCATATAATGTAACCTAAGTACAACATTGACTGTGGATTATTGTACAAAGATTTTCTATAATCTTGTGAACGAATAACGCATACATAATGACCTTAGTCAGTGATTTTAATGCTCTTCTGCTGTTATCTCTCATTTTGCCACCTCTAATTATTTTTCTCTTTATTGCATTTCAGCAGGACTCCCTCCATGTGATATAGCAACAGGTATGTCTGTGTCTTTGTATGCCTATTAGTGAATTAGCTCATTTTAATTCAAATGTACAGTCACGGAATGTGATTTTATGCATATGCATACTTTTTGGTGGGAATAGTCTAAAGTATAAATATTAAGCAATGCACTAATTTTTAGAAATATTATAGACTGTTGTATGTTTTATAAATGTACACACACTTAAGTATTATGCCTTTACCTGGAGATATTTTGTCCCTGTAACTGTGGTAGTTAAAAGGGAGTGAAAAAGTCTACAAGTCATACTTCAGTGAAAAGATGATTTCTGAGAATTCTAAATTTAAAATGTAAAAGTGATTTAAAGATTTTACAATTGCAGACAGCATAATAACACTCAAACCGGTTAGGCTATACAGGGCTGTCATTCTGCAGCACTCCATGATACATAAAAATAGTCATATAGTACCAAATCGAGAAAATATTGTATCTATGTCCTTTGATATTCAGTTAATTATAGTCAAAATTGAATAATATGTTATGTATAACCCGCTGGATTATTGGTAAGAGCCAAATCAGCCCTAAACCCCCCTAAACGCAAATGGTACTCCCACAATATCCATACCCAAACCCTTGGTATGTGACTCTGTGATAGTGTATGTTAGTGTATGCCTTGAAATGGATCGACATCCCATCCTGGGTGCCCGCTGCCTTGTGCTCTTTGCTTCTGGGGATATAGGCTTCATGCTCATGGCAATGCTATTCTAGATAACTAGTTAAGGACGATGGATGGATGGAGGTTGTTTTTATAGTGTTTTCTTCTAAATGACCATTAGTTAAATTCTGACCACATTTAAGGGGTTTCAATTTTCTGCCTATGGAATTCTAGACCAGAAAACTAGAAACTGCCAAAAACCAGAACAAAATACCACCTTGATATGGTGTCATATCAAATTGTGTTTAAGGAGTCATAAATTGCTGTTAATTGGTTATGAGAATGTTTCTCTAACCAGACAATTTATTAGCAACTATATTGACTTGGAAATTGGTGGTAACAGTTTGAAAGTTGAATTAGACCTTCAAGCTGTTAGACTTTATTAGGTAAATTGCTAAGGTGGAGCCTTTATACCCTTTTACTAATTCTTTACTATTATAAGCATAAAAACTGGGGTTGTGTGCAGGTTGAAAACTCTGTCTACTTTTTTGTTTTGTCAGGCACTTTTCCAAGACAGAAAAATACTTTGTTTATAACAGGGTTGTTATTTTGGCTGTTTGACGATGGTAATGATGATGATAATAACAATAATTATAAGGCCAGTTCATTATTCATAGCTATTGAAGTATGGGTTCACTTTTTTACATCCAAAGACATGGCGTTAGGTTAAATTGCCTCCCAAAATTCCCTGTAGTGTGTGATTGTGTCGGCAATCAACCAGTTGAGGTTATTGTGAAAATGGAATATTTATTAAGATGTTGTAGGAATCATATTGCAACATCTCCTGTTATTACATGGAAATTCAGACAATACCTTAAAGACCTTAGTTTGCCTCAAGCAGGGTAACAACCTTCTGAACAGGTCTTTTAAGGAACACCATTTTAGTTGTGGATTTCTTTGTTTTGTCAAACATAGTGTCACTAACCAGCAATCTTAGTTTTCTAACCCTACCATCTGACTTTTGTAATTCTGGCCAGCTGCCAGTTCATCTGATGTTGCTAGCCTTCAATTTCCTTCTGTCCTTGTGCCACCTTTGTCTTGGTTCAAAGGATATTCATTTTTCCATTGAGTCCAAAACTGATTAGCTAAATACTGTACTTTTACTGTGCCTTCTCTTTTGAAGGTACAGATCTTCTCTAACAAATTGGCCAGGTGAGGGCAGGATGATGTTACCAGGGACCTTTTCAGAGCAGCTTGGCTTGCAAAAGCATCAACAGCAGCTTTTTTGTCATTTTACAGAAGATCTGCTAGAGTGCTCTGAGGTATCTTTCAGCACAGGAGTGACAGAACTTGATTAGCTTGAGTGGAAGAGACCCTACTTCTGGCCAGTCTTGCTCTTCTCCTTCTGGGATTTTTCTGTTCAGTGGACTTGAGGCTCTAAATACAATGAAATTACAAATTTCTACACACAGATCCACTCTTCGACGAGTGTCCTTTGTCTTCATCTGGGCTGTTGTAATTCCTCTTACTCAGCTTCGGCACCACTCACCTGACCTTCAGGTTGTTCTCGGGAATTTACACTCCCTAACATTGTCCATTACCTGAATTATAAGCTCACTTGCCTCAGACATTTTCAAGTACGTGTTTTAGACTCAATTTGTATTTTAAAAAATGTACACAATAAATGAAACATATACATCAACCTTTAAAACTTAATGAAAGGTAAATGTCACTTAAATGTAAATAGCTTAAAGCTTAAATATATCAAATTTTATGATTATCAACAGTAGAATTTGCACAATGTTCAATCAATACTTATAGAACACTTCAAAACTTAGAAAACTAGTATTAAATACCCTTCACTTATAATTTGCAAAAACATACTTTAAATTAGAAATACAGAAAATTCAATGAGAAAACGTATTTACTCTTTAACTTATGCATCTCAAATGTATCTACAAACAGCAAGCTTCAGTTGAATTATGAGAAAATTAGTCAAAACATTTACCACACACTACAGCTTAACTTTAGCCTCTACAAAAGCTCCTCTATTATTTACTTGTTAGTGCCATATAATTGCAATTGACAGAATCTGCACTGTACTACGTTATAAATGATCTCTCCATGAAGGCAAGTAATGGATTTTAATTGTTCAGAATATCGTCAAATCACATGCCCCTTCATATGGCGGGCCTAAAAGCCCAGAACACGTCAACATTAACACAATGCAAAAATTAAGCAAATTTAATTTGCTGCCTTACTGTGTTGTGTTCTAATGTGTTGCAGTTTTCAAAACGGAAGTACTCCGTGCCACTTATGCTTCTGACAACAGTATTATCTGACACCACCTATAATATCGGTTAAAATTGTTTTTGGACTGCCCGGATGACATCAAAGCCTGGGTGGCCTTAAATTTTTAAAACTTCAGTGACAGTAAAACTGAGGTCCTGTGGGACCAGTGATTTCCCCCACATTAACCTAGGTTCCCTGGAACCTTACATTAAGTTCTCTGGTCAGCCGAGCTTCCATCTTCCACTTACAGCTGGTACAGAATGTTACTGCATGTCTTTAAACAGGCATTAAGAGGCGTGACCACATCACACCAGTACTTCCATCCCTCCATTGGCTACCAATACAGTTTAGGATAAACTACAAGGTTCTCCTGTTCCCCTTTAAAACTATAAGAGGACTAGCGACCTACCTTACTGACCTGATTACTCCTTATACCCCAGCTAGGTCTCTCAGGTCTGCTGATCTGTTTTTGTTGACCGCCAGAAAGTCTAGGCTAAAACAGAGGTGTTTTCTGCATGTCCTGGCCCTAAACTGTGGTACCCTCACGTACGTAGTTGGAACCAGGCAACTAAATGTGTCCAACAGTGTAAATTGCTGACAGAAGTTTTTGGGAAACACACCCTGGTTTGATTGTAATTGTGATATATCTCATTTTGAAAATATATTGATATATCACAAAGCCCTAACAGTCTGTCTACTGTTCTCTAGTTTAATGCTGTACAACCAGTGAGCAACAGGTCGATTACTGCTCCCTGTAGCATGGAGCACTTCCGTTTTGAAAATTGCAATACACTAAGAGAACACAACACATTAAGAAAACAGGCTTAATTTTTGTCTTGATGGTTTTGTATCATCCTTTGTTTTTGCGTATCCTTTTCTTTTTGCATTTTTGCATTGTGTTACTGTTGTCATGCCCTGGGCTTTCAGGGCCACCGTACCTACAGCCACGGACCAGGTAAAGCGAATGTTTTTCTCCTAATTTGATAATTGTTATCTGACTTCGTTAGCAGCTTTGATTCATGGGTTTTTGACACGTAACATGACCACTATACAACATAGTAAAGTTGTCCTGGCTAAATATAAGAACGATTAAATTTCTCTTCAGGCTGTTAAGGTTAGACACTTAAATTGGTTTTTCAATCATGACCAGGATGAATTTTCTCTTTATTACAGCACTAAATGCAATGCTAAAAATATTAAAGGAACACTGGAAACACATCAGATCTCAATGGGAAAAAAATCATGCTGGATATCTATCCTGATATGGATTTGGTGATGTGTTAGGAACAAAAGGATGCCACATGGTTTGATCAGTATACAGAGGACTGAAATCAAAGACACTGCAAAAATCAATGTGAAAATATTATGCGGCAGGCTAGTCCATTTTGACAAAATTTTATTGCAGCAACTCAAAATCATACTCAATATGCCCCCACGTACTTGTATGCATCTCTGATGCTCCTAATGAGATGACAGAGGTATCCTGGGGGATCTCCTCCGAGATCTGGACCTGGGCATCACTGAGCTCCTGGTGCTACCTGGCGGTGTTGGATGAACCGAAACATAATGTCCCAGACGTGCTCTACTGGATTTAGGTGAGCATGGGGGCCAGTCAATAGTATCAGTTCCTTCATCCTCCAGGAACTGTCTGCAGACTCTTGCCACTTGAGGCCGGGCATTATCCTACACCTGGAGGAACCCAGGACCCAGTGCACCAGCGTAGGGTCTGACAGTGGGTCCAAGGATTTCATCCTGATACCTAATGGCAGTTGAAGTGCTGTTGTCTAGCTTGTAGAGAGGTCTGTGCATCCCTCCATGGATATGCCTCCCTAGACCATTACTGACCCACCACCAAATCGGTCATGCTGAACAGTGTTACAAGCAGCATCTGTCACATGTGCTCATGGTGCTCTCCTTTGTGAAAAGCACAGGGTGCCAGTGATATACCTACCAATTCTGGTATGCTATGACAAATGCCAAATCGAGCTCTATGGTACCAGACAGTTAGCACAGAGCCCACGAGAGGACATTGGGCCCTCAGGCCACCCTCATGAAGTCAGTTTCTGATTGTTTGGTCAGAGACATTCACATCAGTAGCCTGCTGGAGGTCATCTTGTAGGGCTCTGGCAGTGCTCATCCTGTTCCTCCTTGCACAAAGCAGCAGATACCGGTCCTGCTGATGGGTTAAGGACCTTCTATAGCTCTGTCCTGCTCTCCTAGAGTAACTGCCTGTCTCCTGGAATTTCTTCCATGACCTTGAGACTGTGCTGGCAGACACAGCAAACCTTCTTGCAATGGCACGTATTGATGTGCCATGCTGGACGAGTTGGACTACCTGTGCAACGTCTGTAGGGTCCAGGTCTCGCCTCCATTGACTGTAGCCAAATGCAAAACTAGTGAAAAACAGTCAGAAAAGATGAGGAGGGAAAAATGTCAGTGGCCCCCACCTGTTAAATAATTTCAGTTTTGGGGATTTTTTCATTGTTGCCTCCCTAGTACAGCTGTTGTTAATTTCATTAACCCCAAAGCAGCTGAAACTGATTAACACCCCCCTCTGCTACTTAACTGACCAGATCGATATCCCAGACATTTGACTTGATGTTATATTCTGATTAATATAACATCAAGTCAAATTTAGCATGTTCCCTTAATTTTTTTGCGCAGTGTATACATTGCCTCTAAGTTCTGTATAGTTAATTTAAAACCAAATATCTGTTTTTCTTCTATTTATTGAGGTCAAAACTGTCCTGTAAAACAGACTTAAAGAGGAATACTTGCTGCCTGTCTGACAATATCAATAAATGGACCAGTACCAGAGCTGTTCCCACATGCACAAGTGTTGGAGCTCATCTTTGAAAAACCCAGAAAGGTTAAGGGTGTACTCATACTAGCTGATCTGTTCCATGCCCAGGCATGCTTGACCCAGAGTCCTGTTGACTAGTGTGATCTACCTGTACAATGCCTGGGTACAGTATGCTTGACTTTGAATATTATGCCAAATATACATAATATCTATCAGGAGAAAAGTTATGATTGTAAACCATTGTGTAAGCCAGAATAGCCTGTCGGTGGAATCTGGCTATAGGGATTGTATCAATCAGAATCAGAATCAGCTTTTATTTGCCAAGTGTGCTGGGGTACAGAAGGAGTTTGTTTCTGGCAGCTTGAGACTCTCGTACACAAACAATAAAAAACGAATGTGAAAAATTACAAATATTATGAACATACACACGTGGGTAACACTGTGCAATAGAATAATTACACTTCAAAAGAAATTCAAGCCCATCCACTTGTTTAAAAACAAACTTAGGGAAAGAATTCCAAGTGTTATTTTTGTCCTCATTTAAGAATTTCACAATCCAATTTATTTAAAACATATTATTTATCGTTTCATAACTTCCAGACCACCATGATTTTTATTATTTATTCGGTTATTTTGTCCATATCTTTAACAAACAATGTGTCATCTGCACCCTGGCAAATTTTTAATTCCCTTCTTAGAGTTCTAAGTCCTTTAAAGTGTTCTTAATATTTAGAGCCATCATTTGTGTTAACAAAAACAAAAAAGGGTAAATGGGATAACCTTGCCATTTTCTATTCCCAATCTGAAACCTTTTATAAGTCGCTTGTGCCAAATTTACAGAACTAGAACAATCCTAGTATATAAAGTCCTTATAGCTTTAACAAAGTACTTCCCAAAGCCAGAAACAACATAAAACTTTAATCCAATATATAGTTGCTATAATCTACCATGTCTAATACTAATCGAGTATTATTGCTAATATATCTTCCTTTAAAAAAATTCAGGCTGCTCTTCATCAATGATCTGAGCTAAACCTGTTTTGAATCTTTCGCCCAATATCCCTAGATACCTTGTCTCGCTGTTCCGCTTATTTCCACTATGTGTCAGCAGCACTGCCATCTTGGAGCAGTACTTAGATGTAAACAAGCAATCTGACTAACAAGCTTAAGGTGCAGCTGATTAGCAGCCAAGGGAAACACAGGGAGCAGACAAGCAGTTCCTTTTCAAAACTGGTATCCAGAGCAACACTGACTGCAAAAACTGTGAAATATTTTGTTAAATATGGATTTATCTTCTTGTACGTGTAGCTTGAATAAATATATATTGCTGTGTTGCATACTAGATAAATTTATGTGTGTCACTATAAGGACATTAATCATTAATTCCACTGTGCTGTGCGATTGAGCTTTGCGTCCTCTGTTTTCTTTAACACAAAAAGTCACATGGTGCATGCTCTGGCCCGGATTGTTAAGTGTAATGTGAGCATAGACCAGTGGGGATGGAGTTCAATTGTGGTCTGGCATGGTACAAGGCAACTGGTCCAAGTCTAAGTACGCCCTAAGTACTCTGACAAACAGTGCCATCTCTGTACACAGTAGAGTCTTCTTTTTTATTTTATCCTCCTATGTGGTTAGATAGAGGGAAGGTGTGGAATTGTGAAATATAATGACAAATTAAAAGAAATATTTAGTAAATTTGAAAGCGAAAGGTCAGACATATTTGTTGCTTTTCACGTATATTAGACCATGATTGTGCCGACAGATAAAGCTGGCTTATTCTGGCAATCAGCATCACAAGTATAGTTCAGACCTGTAGGAAACATTGTAGTGAATTAAAATAAATGAAAACAAATTCAGGAAAACAAAAATCATGAAACAAAAGTACCTAATATGTAATTATGAAAACATTATCACAGAGCATATGTTTTGGCAATTAAAAATGTAGAGGAAAGTAATTTTGGCATGGGAGATATGTTGTGCATTATTATAAACATATAGGCTCAGAGATGTACAGTCAGCCATTCCATATGCAGAGGTCAACCATTCCATATGCAGAGGTTGGGGCATATGGAAAAAATATAGAGCTGGAAAAAACACGTAAAATTTTGATCCCCTTGGTCTCCTTGGCAAGCGAAGCGAGCATCCCAGTGGAGCGAAGGGAAAAGATGCAAGAAATGCTACAAAGATACAAAGGAAAGATACAAAGATCAGTGCAAGATATTACCTGAGAAGCTACTGTAAACACATTCTGCATCCTCCAAACCGGCACTGTACGTGCATTTTACGCATTCATGAGTTACTAAACCCATTCGTGTGTCATCTGCTGACTTTCGCTTGAACTTGTACACACTATATGGTATGAACTGACTTTCGCAGAAAGTTGAACTTTCTGCATTGCAACTTGTCCCGTGGTTTCCATATAATTGCGGGGTCAGCATAAGAAATGAATTAGGAATATTTTGAGAGCTTTTGGAAGTTTGCGAAAATTGCAGACGACACATGATTATAAATAATTTAAAAGACATCTATACACAAAGACATACAGTTAACCACCTAATTAGGGATGGAGATTTTGCAAATTGGGATGTAAGTGGAATGTGCAATATGTGAATTGCAGTAGTTTCAGTGTTTTGTGTCATGACTAAAACCCAGACCATTTTGGTAAAAACATCGGCTTTCACATTTCCAGTTGGTCAATCTAGTAACTCTAGAAAATGGTAAGGTTGTGGGTGTGGTAGGAGTAAGGATTAGATTGGGGAGAGTGAATGATGTGGCTGCCTGGGGTATACACTGCAGTGATTCCGAGAGCATCCTTTGTTGTGATTGGTTTATGTTTGGTTGGATTTGAGAGCATGGGTGAATTCAGTGAATAACCTGTGTTCCTTTTGGCAGGCAGTATTTTGATAAATATGAAAGTATAAAGTCTTTAGTGGGCTATAGTTTGTAAGACAAAGACTGGTGTTTGGGGCCTGTTTTGCCAGCCTTCCTTTACCTGTGAGCCAGATGGGAAGCCTCAGAATTAGTAATAATTAAACTAACTATCTGAGAGAACTGAATACAAGGCCTGGATTTGGAATTTGAAGAGCCCTGGGATTCTACTGGGCCAGCTTTATTATACACTACAGGCAGTTTAGAAAAAACATGCCAAACACACATAGTAGACGTGGGATCTGATCTGCCAAACTTGCAGGTTAAGGGAACAGCATTGACCACTGAGCCACTGCACCATCTATTTGTTGACTTTTTGGATAGTGCTGGGAGCTATTTATGGTAACACTTAAGGCCATGTTTTTATTCATGTATAAACACATTCATAATGCATTATAATGCATGTATAAAGCATTATAAACTTGGCTATATTTATAAAAAGACATAACACATTTTTAGCCATATTTATTATATAACTTAATATTTATTGTGGATTGTAATGGTCAGTATAAGCATTAAGGATGCTTTGTAGTGCATTATAAAGGTGCCTATAGTGCATTATAGATGAGAGCTTCATAAAGCATTCATAATGCATAATACACATGGCTATAATGTGTTATGCCTTTTGATATTTATATCCATGCTTATAATGCTTTATGAATGAATCATTATTTGTTATAAATGTGTTTATAAATTACTAAAAATATGACCTTAAGTAAAGTACTATTTGTTTATTGTTTATTTATTTGATGCTGCTGGACAACAAAACAAAATTTTGGGGGAAGAATAAAGTACTACATTATTTTAAAATAGTAAAAAAAAAGGTCACGTGCCCTGCTACAGCTAGGGAATCAAAAGACGGAATTTTATGTAGCATGTATGAAAATGTATTTTTAGCTAAGAATATTCTAATGTAATGAAATGCCACCTTTCTAATCAAATGCCACTGACTTTATATAGGTACAGAACTGTAGTTACCTTTGTTGCCTTTATTGATTTTTTTTTTTTTTTTATCCATTTCAGTTGCCTGGTTCACCTTCGACCCTACATGCACACACCCAGATATTATGTTCTCCAATGACAATCTAACTGTGACGTGTAACAGTTATGATGACAGAGTGGTAATGGGAAATACTGGCTTTTCCCATGGAGTGCATTACTGGGAGATCAGCATAGATCGTTATGACAACCATCCAGACCCTGCCTTTGGAGTTGCTCATGATGATGTGCTGAAGGATGTCATGCTGGGAAAAGATGACAAGGCATGGGCCATGTATGTGGATAACAACCGGTCCTGGTTTATGCACAACAATTCTCATAAAAACAGGTACGTGCCAGCTTAGTTTGTTGTTTCTGTGTGTCTCTGCATGCCCTCCTTTCATTTTTGCTATCAGCGTGTCTTTCTGTGTCTCTGCATGCCCTCCTTTCATTTTTGCTATCAGCGTGTCTTTCTGTGTGTATCTGCATGCCCTCCTTTACGCTTTATCAGCGTGTCTTTCTGTGTCTCTGCATGCCCTCCTTTCATTTTTGCTATCAGCGTGTCTTTCTGTGTGTCTCTGCATGCCCTCCTTTACGCTTTATCAGCGTGTCTTTCTGTGTCTCTGCATGGCCTCCTTTACGTTTTTTTATCAGCATGCCTTTCTGTGTGTCTCTGCATGCCCTCCTTTCATCTTTCTTATCAGCATGCCTTTCTGTGTGCCTCTGCATGCCCTCCTTTCATCTTTGTTATCAGCATGCCTTTCTGTGTGCCTCTGCATGCCCTCCTTTCATCTTTGTTATCAGCATGCCTTTCTGTGTGCCTCTGCATGCCCTCCTTTCATCTTTGTTATCAGC